>VZTU01019139.1:17233-36881 GCA_013400835.1 Zapornia atra
GGGAGAGAGGGAGAGAGGGAGAGAGGGAGAGAGGGAGAGAGGGAGAGAGGTCCCAAAATTAAAATTGGCTGGGCTTGGAAAGACTAACATCATGCATTCCACTTTGTATTGGGTCATTTGGTTATATGCTGTGTTACAGAGAGACCATCTTTGAGGTCTATTACAATGACATTAGATATAAATATTATATTTGGACTGTTCTGCATAGCCTGATTTTCAAAGATACATGTGCTTCAGAATTCACATCTGGCTTAGATACAAGTATTTCTGTCTTTGAAAAATTTTCATGGTGCCAATTTGTTTTTCCAGCCTCCTATTCATTCTGCCCAGAAAAAAGGGGGCAGTCTGAACTTTGCTGGCAACTTCATGAAAATGCAGCACAAGTCAGCAGCACACAGGTCTCCTACTTTCTACCTCTGGGTCTCCTTCTGTATGGCCTTAATCGTGTAGAATGAAGCCAGTATCATTAATCCACATAAAACAAACTCCTAGAAATTAAAGAGAATTATCTAGCTAGTAATAAATCATGAGATAAAGTGGAACATTTAGTTTGTAATTGGAACATTCCGTAAACACAGCTCACTTTCTGTAATACTGCTCTCTCATTTAGTCATTTGCTTTTATTTTTCTGAAAGATGAACTGAGTCTTGAAAAATATGACACCACAAAATTAAAAAAAAAAAAATCATAGAAGTTAACTATGTAAATTTTACTTTCTAAATGAAATCCTTCAAATCTTTATACCAGACTCTCACAGAGACTTTCACACAGAGATCAGCTTTCAAAAATTAAGTTTCCTTCAAGGCCTTCTCTTCTCTACAATGCCAACTAAAATTCAGGTTTTATAAACAAAGTAATATGGGTATTACAGTTAAAATATTATTCTCCCTCTATTCAGAATCACAGCTCAGAAATGAAGATTAACTCAGAAATGAGGCTTAAATGTAAATCTTTTCAAGTACTTAATGCCTGGTCAAATTTTGTCTCTTGCTCTTGACACTGAAATTACACAGAATAATTCTGTATATTACTTATTAAAAAAAATAACAGAATGGACCTGAAATGCATTAAGTATGGCTGAAATAGGTATCTCTTTTCCCTTGAATACAGGTGATGTTTATAGTTAGAGACCTGCAGAAGTTTTCCAGGAAAAGAAAACACGAAGAGCATCCTTTTCTTGTACTTACAGATGCAAAGGTTTGGTGGACAAATACATGGAAAAAGTTGCTATTCATGTATTTGATTTTGGATATCTCATAACTTAACAACAACTTTCAGATGTATCAGACACTGAGTCACTTATTCTAATAAAAGATCAAATATACCTTGGATTTTAAAAACAAATCACCACCATGCACCCATTGTAATTAAGTATTTCTCACATTTTATTTATTTACAGCATTTTCACATGTCTATTTTTTTCCTAATGTGCTAGTGAATCACAGAGATAAATATTGTTAAACATTGCAACAAGGCATCTGATTTAAATAATTATCAGTTTCTAGGCAGGTGCTAAGAATCTCACATTTTAAACATTTCATTCTAAGGTAAGAAAGACTAAGAAAATGAGCACACTTTATTTCAGTGAAACTATTTTCCAAAACCAAGCTCAACTTAAAGTTTTAGTTTTCCTAAAAAAAAGAAAACAAACAAAAAAACCCCCACCACTTTTCCTGGAGAAACCTTCTGAGAAAGTCTTTATATTAAAGTTCAGTTTGCAAACTCTTTCATTATATATAATGATCTAAACCCCAAGTACCCGGATGTTAAATAGGTGACACTCAGCCCAAGCCCTCACAGTACACATCTAACTAAAATAGTGCTGGGAAGCAGTCCACTAGCCAGCACCACACTGCTGATCAGACACACGAACCCTTTGCTCACTTCACTTGCCCTCATGTCTCAGCTGCTCCTTCTCCCAAGACAATCTGGGGGACGGTTTACCCCTGAGAACATGTTCAGAGGACATTAACTCTACATCAGGGGTGGCCTTTCCCAATCCTGTGAATCCCTCCAGCACTACTGCTGCAGGATTTCCAACACCCTCTCTTGTCCTACAGCAACACCCTATCATGATGAAAATACACTTCTCAGGTGGGCTGCAACACAAGCTGTATGCTATGTCATTCATCCTGTGCTGAAAACAAACTGACCAAGGTCAGGGACCAAAATCGTGCTGAGGAACATACTAGCAACTGAAGAGCATGGATAGTCAACAAGCCATTGTTTACACTCTCTCCTGGACCTCTTTCTTCAGCAGGATAGCCATACCTAAAAGGGTTAATTGTACTAATGAGTTACAAGTCATCTCTCTGATTTTCTTTCTAGTTCCTCTATTTGAGCTAAACAAGCCACAAATCACAGTTTGCTTATTGATGATTTTTCTTTTTTTTTTTGTGAAAACTTTAGAAATGCAGAAAGACATAATCCTGTGCAACAAAGCCTCATTACAGTATAAAACATGCCCAGTATAAGAGAATCTACTCTAGGATTTTTTTTAAAGTAGCTAATAAAAAGCTCTCAATTATAATATAAACAAACTTCAATTTTCCCAAGCAGAGAGAAAGAAACTTTTTACCATCCTTTAAAGCCAATGGACTTGGGTTCACTTGATATTATAGAGGAAACAAATTCCACAGCTGAGGCGTTTCCAGTGAGACAGTACTGCATCCCACCCAGTAAAGCCTAAAGACTGTCAGATGAAACAGCAATGCTTTCATAGAGAAAGCATGTCAGATCATCTAAATGTCTTGTCTTTCCTGGATTTGGTTAAGACTGCTATTCCCAAATGCACAGTGAGCATAGAAGTTAGTGTGACCCATTACTGAAAATATGTATTTCTTCTGATAATATTCACAGGGGGGGAAAAAAAAACCAACCACATGCAAAATCACCTCACCCAAACTTCATTTAAAAAACCTCATAAAACGCCAACTTCCACCTGATTTTCTGCTGGGCAGCCTGGGAACTAGTTCAGACCAGGATTGACCCAGTCCTGTGTGTAGCTGATAGGAAAGATGAACAGCCAATGTCTAGAAAATTAATCCCTCTGAAACCCTTTCTTTAAGACCCACTCGCTAGACAAATTGAAGTTACACTGTCACCAGCCAGGAGACCCACCCTACCTGCCCCTGCTGTGCACTTCCTCTTAATTCCTGCTTGGTTTTCCACTTCTCACCAAAAAGGCGTGTTGGATATCCGAGATGATTTGAGAAAAGATAGAAAGCTCAGTCCATTAAGATGTACATCTGGGACCTCGGTTTTGGAGCTGCTTTAAGAAACTGCATTTCAAGTTCTGCTGTTTATCTTACATACTAATTTCAGTTCAAGCAGATGGGAATATCCTTTATTTTAGGAAAAAAAATTAAGTACTAATAGTAGTTAATCATTTTACATGTAAGCCTGATAACAGCTGACATGTTGCAGTTTAAGCTGTTTCTTCTCTTTACACATGGTATGAGTGTGAACAGACATCCTATGAAATACTTGGACACAACGATGGGAAAATATGTATTTAATTTCTTTACCATATCAGAATAAGACTAGAATAGTTTATATTGAAATTTATATTGCTCAATGTAAAATGAAAGACTATTTTTAAGGTTTTAAAATCCTTCTCAGTAAACCAAGATATTGTTTACTCCCACAACATCCATAATTCATTGAGACCTGCACAAAAACAAATTAAGAAGGAGCTTGCACCACAAAACTGGCAGGAATAGAAAGGAAAAAAGAATGCCTGCTTTTTGTGCCACATACATTGAGACATATGGAGAGATCATGAAATACAGGTAGTAACTGCACTTTTTTTTCCCTCCCTCCTCCAAACTGAAGACCACAGTTGAGCTACTACCTATAGCTTCAACAAATAGAACTATACAGATAAACTGAGAGGAAAGTCATAGGACCATAACAAAAATTGATTGAACAAGCCAAGAGAGAAAAATGACTGAAAACAGTACTCACTAGATGAATGGGATGTGGCAGACATAGTTTGATAACCAAACAGAAAGGAGGAAAAACTTCTAAAACTATGAGCAGTATTTATCTATTCTTTTTTTTGTGTACAGGATTTCATAGAGCCTGCTACTTTGTCTAACTCTGAGAATATAAAACCTTTAAAAAGCATACATCTCAGCAATCCAAATACTAAAGATGATTATAGTGGTCTCAAGTGACACCTCTATTCCCTGAGGGGATTGAGGCCCACTGTACTATCTTTTCAATCTCAAAGTGTGTTGTCAACATTCTTAAAAGTAATCATACAAAAATCCTGTAGAAATTCTAAGAACCTAGTCACTTCCCACTGCCAATTCCAGGTGGGTTTATCACTGTCTTCAGTATATGCCAACTTCTGTTAAACCCATTCACTTGCAGCATAACTAATCCCAAGCATTGGTGAAAACAGAAATCTACTCAAAAATAACCTTTGATTGTAGGTAGCATGCAACATGTGGCAAAAATCCACAAACAGTTATAGCCAAAGCAGCAATGGCAGTGTACTAATTATCCATCTAATTAGAACAGTACTGACGGAACCAATATGTCCATATCTTGACACTATCTGAAGATAACAAAAGAAGCAGTGAAATTGTAAGCACCGAGAAATTTCCTTGCAGCTAATTATTTATTCAAATGAAAGTCCTTCAAAAATTGGAAAGAAATGCTAACAGTCTGTCATACATCTATCAGAATGTAGGAGAGACTGTAACTGACCACTCATGTTATGGAAACACAATACCGCTTTTCTGGAAAATCACTGTTTAATACCCTTGCTTTCAGTAATTCAGTAATTTCATACTAGTGGCTTTTCATCAATAGTCCTCTTGGGTAGACTGCTAGGTCACATTCAAAATAACAAAGGCAGAGAGTTCTTGCATAAATCACATGGCAACTAAAATCATATTCAAGAGCATTTATGTGTAAGCAACATCAGGATTCAACCAATGAAACAAAATATTAACATCACTGGCAGGACACACAAGTCATCCTCTCCCTAATACTGGTTCAATGGTGTTATGTATTAACAAAAGGAAGCAGCAAGGTCACTCACACATAGAAATCTTAATATAATTTCTTAACAGTGGGAGAATTGAGAGTTCCCAGCTTTTGAAATAAGGCCCCTCCACTACAGTGATATTCATTAACTAAGAAGGACAAGAAGCAGCAGGAAGCAAAGCATTACTAATAGGACTGTAAGTATTTCAGAAAAGAAATGTGGTGGTCTTTGACTTTTATCAAAACCCAGAAAATTTCTGAACTAGATGTTACTTAAGTAAAACAATTTTTCCACAAGAACTTTAAGATTTAAAAGTCATATCTGTAGATCAGTGATCGTATTCAGTGAAGTCCAGACTTGGAAAATTTATGGATGATTATTAGTGGATGATTGTAGAAAAAGGTTTGACAATATAAGCAGTATGTGGAATAAAACTACACAGTTCTTTTTCCTGAAATCATGGAATATTGAACTGTTGAGGATATAAAAATGTGATGAATTGTCAGTATTTTACTATAACATGTCCATATATTTACAACATCATTAAACTGTCTAGATAAATTTTGCTTTTAGAAGTTTTGAACTTGAGTGGAGATAACTTTTTCAAATGTAATAAAAAAACCCAACACATGATCTTTTGATAAGACAGCATTTTCAGTACATCTTCAGAAAAAGTTTTATCTAAGTGAACTTTTGGACTATGCTGCTACACCTACCATGTGCATGGTTTTCAGCTGGGAGACAGTTATGTGTGTTTAACTTTCTGTGATGGGTCCCACTGAGCCAAGCAGGATTGTTTACATGAATGAAATTTATTGTGTGCATTAGTTTTTGAAGATCAAAGATTCTATGGTCAACATTTTATTTGGAGAAAGGGAGAAATTGTTCAAAGTTCTCTCTACAACGAGAACAAAATCCTTATGTTGAACTTTCAGTGAAACACCATTTCTAAAAGTGTATGTAGGCAATTCGTGACAGTATGGGTCTGCATTCCTTGTTGTTGCTGGTTTTGCCTTTGAGTCACTGCACAGCCTTCATTCAAGGAAAACTGCATATATTTAAATATATATTATTGGAAAAAAAATAGACTGATGCAGAATATAAAACCCCCAAGAAATTCATCCTAAGTAAGCTGGTGTATTATGCAAATGGATTTAATGAAATGATTGTTTATAGGAGAATTAGCTTTTGATTTGCTTGTCATTCAACTCAGCTGACATTATTGGGAAATCACATTCTTATGTTTCTCATTCAAGCTTTTATACAATTCACCAATAGCTATGGTGCAAACACCAGGAGAAGCAGAGCAGCTGAGTGAACAATGTGCAGATTTGAGCACTTCAGTGTGCTTGGCACCAAGGGTGCAGACAAGAGCCTGAGCAGCATCTTTACGCTGTAGCTTAGGAATTTTTAGACTCATTTCAGTGGGACTACGGAGTTCATTTAGGTTCCCCAATTCAAAATGGTTACTGCAAGTAATACTGCAGTGGTGAGTCAAGGCAAGGTCAACATAACAGCATACCTTTCCTTTCTCCTGGGCTTTCACTCAAGCCAAATCGTCACCAGCATTCCCATCTGCCTTGTCGCTCCTGCAGGTGGGCCAAACCTATTGCTTACATTACCTACCACACATTCAGATGGCTTTATTCTACAAATAAATTCTGAATCCTTGCTAAAGTTCAAGAGTGTTAATACGATTAATTAAATTTGAATAATTTATTTGTCAGATTTTTAAAATAATTAATTCATCTTTCCTATTTTGTATTTTAGTCCACCTTTCTTTCTTCTAAGCCATTTTGGAAAACAATTAACAAGTCCTGAGTCACTATTCCTTGTTTCTTACACTTTTATATTACCTTTTATTTCCTTTTAAGACCTTCTCAGCATTACTGTTATTCAGCCCACTGCTCTTCTTTTAATGCCTGCTTCTTTTAAACCCACACTTCTGCTAATTTTTCCCCATTTTTGATAATTTTGCCAGTACTTCTAAAACAGCATTGAAAAGTTTCTGAAAAACATGCTCAGAATTGTCTTCAAAATACTCAAATGTGTCATATTCAGCAATTGTTAGTGCTTATCTGTTGTAGGAACTAAGTCCAGAAAAACAGCAAAAATTTTCACTGTAGTAATTTATTTTTATTTCCCTCCAAATTGGTTTGGTTTTTATAACGGTTATATCTTAACTCATAGGTTCTGCTGGGACTGCAATTGTGTTTTGAGAAAGAGATATCTGCAGTAATATTTTTTTTAAAATGATGATGCTTATAATTTGGTAATTCAACAATACACAAAACTCATTCTGGATCCTTTGGGTAATATATCTGAAAACTGAAAGCCTGAAAAAAGCCTGGTCTGACAAGATAAAATAATTCCTAGCTGATTTGAAGAGAAGACTTTTTCTTATAAGGAGACATTTTGAAGAGCTAGGTTATTATATCTAAATTGTTTGCTCTTTTTTGCCTCATCCAGTAGGACTGCACACCAAAACACTACTCTTAGTCCTCCATTTGGTTTCAAAGACTGAGAGGAAGAGAGATTTAACTGCTAATAGGGAAGGACAAAGAAGTTTGTCTAAGTACTTCAGACAACGACTATAATACACTCTGGCAGGATGAGATCCCTAAATTTGAAACAGTTGGTGATTATTCATATTTAATTCAGAGAGCAAGTGAGACCCGCATGATGCATACAGGGCATCATATCACATTGCATTTCTTCTGGTGGTGTTTCAAGGCTTGAAAATAGTTTTTTAAACTGAGATTTGCAATAATGTCCAGTTGAGGTAGAAAACACAGGACAACAGCTCATTTATGATCTCCAAACCATGCAGATTGGAAGGGACCTTCAGGGGTAATTCAGTCCCATGTGCTGCCCAAAGCAGATCCAGTTAGATCAGAGCACTGCTCAGACTGGTGAAATGGTGACTTTTTTGTAAGTGACACATTAACCATTATGGATAATTTTGGTCTTATGCAATCTTTAGCAGGCTGACTACAAGAAATTTAACAATCCTTGAAAAACCAAAATTCAGAAGTTAAATCCAGAGAGCACAGAGGTACTCGGCTCTGTACCTACTACAGAGTTTAGCAAAAACCAGGACTGTCACAACAAATATCAGATAGAAGAATGCTAAACATGAGGATGCAGACCTTAAGCTTTATCTGAATCTCCTTCTTCTTTACCCAACATGGTTTCCTAACTGGACCACAAATATTTGTACTAGAGGTTGTACAGCAAAATTACCAACGTATTGCCTACAGGTTGGATGTGTTTTATTTCCTTTTAAATTTCTTCGGGATCCATATGTCACAACTGAGACCATGACAACAACCTCTGTCATACCAAATTCCAGTTCTATATTGCTATCACCCAAGAAAAAATTGGAAAAACTAAGAAAACATAACATTTATTGCAAACGATCTGTATGTAACTTCTATTGTTTCTGGGACTAATATTATTAAAAGCTTTACTTTAACAAATTCCTTATGTTAATATATTATTACTGAAAATGTATACAGAAAGGAACATATATTTCATGTCTTCTCCTAGAATTCATTAAGCTTTCAGGCAGCTGTTAATTTTTTATATTTTCAAATATGAAAATATCTTAGTTGTGAAAAATCAGTACACAGAATTAATATTTCATTATTACAGATAGAAGACTGTTTACTTTGTTAAAAGTACTAATTTTAAGCCTAAGTGATTGAGCCTGATTCTTGTGTCTTGGGTCTCAAAGAGATTTTGCACTGGTGAAAGGCAACATGGTTACCTTAAGAAATTGGGCTGAAAGATAAAATTCTCATAAAACATTTGGATAGACAGTTCTCACTCCATGTCATCAATGTAACACAGAAGCAATCATCTCCAAGTGCATCAACCTTTCAGCTTCCAAGCTAAAATGATCAGCGATGTTCTCGCTTGTGCTTTGTCTTTTTTAATCTTAACCTCAAATGCTACCTATCAGCTCAGGTACTTACAATTACCTTCCCAATGCTGTCTTGTTCAATATTTGATGTTCTTTCCATCTTAGTTATATCTGCAATCTGAAATAAAGCTTTCAGCACAACTGTTCAAAACAGTCATATAAATAATACAAAGAAACCTAACATTTGACCCAACTTCCATCATACAACTTTTTCCTACCTTGGTTTGTCTTAGTTTCTTTCACATTAGTCAATGTTCAGCCCATTCAACCACCTTTTCTTTGATACTTGATTATGAATACTCAGATTTACCTCCCAGTATGCATTTCTGCCAAATGACTCCTAAAACATTTAGTTGTACAATAACTATAGCTGACTGCATTCTTTTTACAATAATAAACTCTGGCAGCAATATCCAGAAGGAATTCCAAAGCCTTTGTAAGGAATCATGTTCTGAAGCTATCACAGCTATGGTAAACGAAGCTCAGTTATTTCTAATGGTTTCCCAATTCATTTCTTTTAGTGGTTTTTAAAGTTTTCCTAAAATAATGATGACAGAATATTTTATTCATTTTTCAAAAGTGTCTTCAGATCCTTGAATAAATAATAAGAGTGATGGCACCTTTCAGAGATGCCTGAAATGACACAAAAAGAGCTTGCTTGAGACCAGTTGCACTTAGCCATTTTTGAAAAACAGAGACTGTTTTCAGAAAGAAGAAATAAAAGCCACAAAAGAAAAAAAAAAGCAGAGACAGGGAAGAGCATATAGCTCTGAGAAAGGGAAGAGCATATAGCTCTGAGAACTAACAAACACAAACAAAGTAAGAAAGATCGTCTCGTCTGTTACACATACAATTAATCAGCTATTTGTTAAAATGGTTCACCAATGATACACAACTTCTGTTTTTTATGAAAGCAGAGTGACCTGTTTGGAGTGACAAAAAAGGAGCAAGTCCCTAAAAAAATTCCCCCAATAAATAGCTTAGACATTTATTATTTGGGCATGCCACTGCTGGAAAAATGGACAGTTGGGTGTACCACTACAGAAGATGCATCAAAGACAAAAGTACAAGAAAGCACAGAGCACAATACATGGTTCTAGTAACAGCCAAAATCTGTAAGGCTACCCATCCATTTCTTTGCCATAAAAATGCCATTTTCTCATTTGTACCTGTACTACATGCAACACACTTTACTGATCACCTGCACAAACCGTACATCAGGTTACCATTCTGTGCTTACTGTGTTAGCATATGAGACGGCTAACCTATAGTATTTAAGGCAGCAAGTTGCTAGTACAGGCACTTAGTTGCATTTTTGGATTTAGACTGAAACCATGTAATATTTCTTAAAGGTTGCCAAGGGGTGGACAGATGATTAAAAAAACCCCAAAAAATATTTAATCCATATTAAAAAGAAAAGTCTGTAACAAACTCATTGAATTAGCAAGTAACATTTGTAACTTTCAGCCTGAGTATTTCAATGCTATTTCAACCAGTGTTCTACTCACTCTATGGTATTACTATGACTAAAGATAGAGTAAATATGATCATTTTCCTTCAAACTTCACTTACATATGCATTTCTGCTGTTTTTCCTGCATTGAATTTAGCTAACTTCAGTGTATACCTTGCTAGTTATGCCCTTTCTCTAGAATTTGTTTACATATCTCCATCAATTTTCCAAGTTCTTATAGAATATCAGAAAACCACTCATAGAAATTGAGAGATTTGATGTGATGAATTAGTTTCATCAAATGCCACAGAATAGTGGCGGAATAAAAAGATATCAAAAGGCCTCCTTTACAAAGCTTTCTGAAAGATGTGCATTTAAGATTATATAAAAGCAGGAGTTTCATTTCCAAAACCAAACTCTTTCAAAATCATAACACAAGACCCAACATATACTTTAAAAATGGCTACTCACTGTAACCTTTGTATCAGGCTTTTTTTGACTAAGTAAAAATATTCTCACTTCAAGTCTTTCACAGAAGTCAAGGAAGTGATCATGAACCAATTGGTCCTAGGCAAAACCAGTTATATTCAGTATAGACCTGGGGGAAAAATGAGTAAGAATAGCTCAATGTCTTAATTATACATGATTCTGGTCTAATTAATTTGATTATTTATGTCAAATAATAGAAGATTACCTTAAAGCATTTCATGCCAAGACAATCACACATTCCTGTAAGAACTATATACCTGAAACCAAGCTTAACAAAACCACATCAGTTGTCTACCAACAGCAATATTATCTAGTGTGTCATGCTCTGATTTTCTTTTCCATTTATTTTCAAAAAGGTTTCTATACATAAAAAAAAAAATAAATCTTATCTCAAGATGGCAGCTGTGGAAAGGATTTCATTTTTGAGGGATTTGGAACTTTAATTCTCCACCTCTAAGAAGTCCCAAGTGCACTGTGCAGGTACACTAGCGGAATCCTTAGGAAAAAAGGTCATTTTTTTTCCTCCCAAACAGTAATGCTTCCATCCCCCCTTCAAATTCTGACACCATGAGCACTAAACTGTAACAGACCTTAGAATCCCAAAATATAGTGATTTCCCTGAAATAGCAGGGAGCTGTGTACTTCCCTGCACAGGAGGGCACAGGCAGTTATCTCTGTAGCATGCTCCATTAGTTTCCTCTGGAGCCTAGAGAAAACCTTTGGGATTGCCAACTTTTTGCTATGGGACCCTGACTTCCTTCCCTGAGTAGACAAGCAGCAGCGGCAGGACTCAGCACAGCCCCATGAATATAGGATTGGAAAAAGGTCAGGGAGGTGCTGTTGACTGAGCTCATATCAATGGGATGTTCATTGTCACCCAGAGCTTTCTCCAGGTACCAGAAGTCAGAATCAGAGTAAGAATTTGGGAATCTCATCAAGCAGTGCCCGTGGTTCCCTCAGGGCTCTTCTCACAGCAAAATATTCAGATTTTTAACTCAGAAGCACTTCATAACCAGAAGATATACAATTGCTGCTCAATAATCCGATACTCAACACAGGCATGACTTCAAATCCCTATACCAAATAAACAGAAAATATTTTTATTAGATGCTATTTTTACATTTTTATCTACAAAGACTCTATTTGTACATTTACCTCATTTATACATGCCAGAGATGCGTAACTCAGAAATGGTCCTTTATCAGGCCAATCACTCCTAGAGAGGGGATGTTTTACCTTTGACACTATTGTGTAGACATTCAGACATTATCTTGGGATTCAGCAGAGCCAAGATAAATGGAATTTTAAATTGCTTTTGATGTTTCTTACACCTACAATAACAAATGGCATAACTATTGGTTGTGGTACATGTGTATCTGAACACCACTAACATGCTATGTGTGCATTAACTTTTTTAATGTTAAAATGCTAAATTAAGCTGGCTTCATACGGCCAGGACTAAGAGGGATCTGTAGGAAAAACAGGTCCTTTTTATGATTCCAATATGCATACTAGAGGATATATAAACATATCATTCCTTACTCTGAAAGGTATTTTCCTTGGCTAACAGAATTTTCTTAACCTTCTTTAGGGAACAGATTTTCAGATATTTAAACTGTCTTGTGAATGATGCTGAACATCGAAGGTTATTTTTTTCTTGCAAAGCACTGATTTTAGCAGAATGATATTAAGACTACTTTTATTTTTCAATAACCTATTTGGATAAGAAGACATGGCATGGATAAGCACAGCATTTCAAACTGCTTCCACTTGCAGTGAAAAACAGCACAGGTAGCAAGAAAAGTTAGATCACAAGCAAAGGAATAATGGAAACAAAAATAATTAAACTTTCACATGAGCTTTGTGGTCAAAGACAAAATCCATAATGGTGCAGTAGAAACAAGAAATAAGGTTATCTTTATTAAGACCCTACCACTGGAAGCTGTATTGGGCTTTGTTCTATAAAGCACGTGAGTATTCTTTACCCTTAAAATGATACCCGTTCATGTAAGTATTATTTTTCAGACATTAAATCAAAGTACCAGAGAGAGAATTATTTGTGCAATTTTGGACTTGCAGCTGAGTTAGCAACAAATTCAGTGTTTCCAAGCTACAATTCTGAGCAAGTGACTCTCCTTCCCACTTCACTGATTTCAACCTGAGCATTAGCTTGAATGAGAATTACATAGCTGAGAATCACCACAAGAGCAAAAATTGTGAACAAGAATTAGCTGAGATTCATGAGTCAACTTAGGAAAGCTTACAAAATCTCCAGCTGCACTTGTTTAGGCAAAACTAATTTCACCCTTAAGACTGAGCTTCTTAGTAAATCACTATGTACGAAAACCAACAGACATACATATATTCATTTTACAGATTCCATTAAACCTGCTACTTTTCAGTAAAGTACTAGCTCATCTCTCTGGGAAAGCTTTTTTGGAGCTTTCCCTGTTAAGCACAAAACAGCCAAATCATCAAGCTCAGCTATAAAACCTCCCTGAGCAGAAGGGTGGTGAAAGCAGTGGTTCCTCCTGGGGAAACCCCTCGAACCAGAAATGGATGGCGAGGGGCTCTTCTGAGCAGAGACAGAAAACCTCAAAGCAAAGACCAAGTTCGTTTTATCCATATACCATCACCCAACACAAAAATTAATTACGTACCTTTGTAAGAGATATGCTTAGGAATTTGCTCAGGTGATACACCTCAGAGAACATGCCACAATAACAACTGGTAGCATCATTTCAGCAAGCATCTGCAATCTTAAGAGGGGGTAATGGTCACTTCCAGTCTTGTCAGCATTAAGCTACATACAGGCCACATCAGTGACCTTAAAAACTGTTACACACAGGATATCATGCCATATCATCTCTCTGTTAATGCCAAAGTACAAGCATTTTGCAGGTCTCCGGAAAGCCGGTATCTTCTCTGCTTGGCCAAATCCTAACAAATATTCAATTCAGCTTTAAAGGGACATTCACTAACTGTAACTGGTGAGATTTGATAGAAATTCAGGGATAGCTTAGTATGATTTGAGAAGACACAATAAAAATATTGGGGGTACACCACACAGAGTACTGACTTTGAAAAGTCAAGCTATGAAGCCCGAAATCACTCCCACGTAGCAGGTGCTGTGCATCAAATGACCTGAAATCCAGTACAGGAGAATGACTGCTGATCCAAGGCAGCAGCAAACAAATCCTACCTGAGAAGGTATCTACAGAACTCCATCACAGTGTCAATGTTTGCTGTATTCTCATCTCCTTCTTCAGTGCAGGACATAAATAAAAAAAACTGCTGGACTCAATGGCATTTTTACAGATTGGTTTAAGTACTTAGGTTCAAAAGGAAGACTTTGACTTTCTTTACAAATAATCTCTACACATATTTGAAGGGCATGAGGCTGGAAAATTTATGGCCGCTTTTGTAGATTAAGATGACAACTGAACCCAGCTAATGATGAGTGCTTTCATTTAATATGTGCTATACCTCACTACAGCAGCTGCATTTGGAACTGGCCCAGGAAGGGTTAAATCACTTGTCACTTGGTGAAATTCTAACATTGATTTTTATGTGGATACTTGGCTACCAAAAGCAATGAGAAACTGTGGTAGCATTCATTGACCTTTCATCCACACCTAATACTGTCTGACAGAAAGACTGTTAACTCAGTCTGTCAATTATAAATTGCCACTCTGCTCTCACTCTGATCAACTAAATCATCTGTGATATCAAAAACAAAACCCTCCTCTATACCTACCTTGGTAATAAGCCTCATGAAAATATTCACAGTTGGATAAAGTTTTGAGCTTCCACCAAGCTTTTACAGCTGTGATAAATCACTGTTACCATAGCTTGTGTGACCGCAAATTTATCTTAAATGTAAATGAAAACCCATTTGCAGTTATGGCTCATGCTCCAAAATAAGACGGTTATTCTTGTAAACCTTTTGAAGAGAATTTTCTGAAGTTGATTTCAGAACTTTAAGGAGCTACCACTAGAAATGGAGTCTGAAATCAGATACATTCAGAGCTATAGCATCTGTTTGAGTTCAACTATCAAACAAGGCGGGAAGGAATAATAATAGAATAGCAAAATTAACGTATAACAACTTCCTGGAATGCCTTAGAGTTGAACTGAATGAAGTAGTGTTTTACCAATTTCATTTGGAGAACATCAGTAAAACATAAAAACCATTTTGAATGCAGCTAACACTTCCTGACCAAACAATGCAAGTACCTTCAAGTTCTCATAGATTTCACCACAAACACTAATTTTCTCTATAATGGATTAGTTGTTTTCAAAAGGCCAAACTTGGAAAGAATTCATTTTTCAACAATTTATCTCTATATTACATATCTGCAGAGCTAGTGATATTATTAAATAGAAAGCAGTATGTTATAAAATGTCCTTGCATGTGACTATAAAGCAACAATGGTAGGGATGCTCTGTATATTGTACTTTGCTTTTTTTATATCTTTTATTTAAGGTATCACTTCTGCTTTTATACTTTACAGACTGAACTGAATCCTTTTTAGTTTAAAAACTACAAGAATGACTTCATACTTGGGCCTGTCACTTTCAATCATGTTGAATTATACTCATTTAATATTTGGTCTGCCACTCTTACTCTTTTTGAATATCACAAACTAGCTATGTAAGTCTCATTGAAATCTAGAATATTTATC
This sequence comes from Zapornia atra, assembly GCA_013400835.1. Lineage (NCBI taxonomy): Eukaryota > Metazoa > Chordata > Aves > Gruiformes > Rallidae > Zapornia > Zapornia atra. Next base: position 32,784 of record VZTU01019139.1, read on the forward strand.
ATTTTTTTTTCCACATTTCTAGGCAATCTCTCATGAAAATCAACTCTGCATGAAGCTAGAACATTTTCAGAGCATCCATTTAATCAATGCAGAGTATCAACCTGTTTGCCATAGAAACCTCCATCAGAACAATAATCTTTTGTCTCCCTTGGCTCAGCACCTGAGGAATTCTCTCTCCACGTACAGTAAAATTTGGAAGAGAAGTCCTGGTCTACAGACAGCTGTCAGAAAAAGAGGGAGAAGACCCAGGACAGATGCAATTGAGACAAATACTTCACTGGATCAGATTGAAATTGTAACAGTCAATTCACTTTTTGTTACTTTCTCACACTGTTTAGAGTTCAGAATTCTCTTCAGAAATGCACAAGATGTCTCAATGAAACGTCCTACCACTTCTCACCATAATTACCATACTCAGGAAAAGATTTAGTAGCCTAACAAGAGGTACCCCACTTGAACTATTCGATCGCCCTTCTTCTAAAGAATCCACAGTTGCAATTTTATCCAAATGATACACCAGAACTATAAAAAGCTCCTTGGCCTACAATCTGGATCATCTCACTCCCATCTGTAAATCATCAGCTAACCACTGACTAGTCAGCAGTTACACATTTTAGGTAGCAATTTATTACATAATTTTTTAAAAATACAAACCAAATTATTGTGGGCTTTAAGAGGCATGCAAGTATAATATTAACAGATTTCTTATTTAGCTTGAAAGTGACTTAAATGACATCACCTGAATCAATAAGCTTACACAGTACATCTGATATTATTTCATTTATAGTTCTTTAAGCTTGCAATAAGATTTTATAAGCTGTATTAGCCCAAGGCATGTAACATTCATAAGACAAATACAATTTCTAGCTGCATAGTTTATATTGCATAATTTTGTAGCTACAGAGTTTCAGAAATAATGAGCAGCAAAAATCAACTACAAACCACCACCAGCCTCATTCATTCCCAAATGAATTATCACTTCAAGAAGTGAAAATTCCAATATCTTACTTTCTAATATGCAGCACAGCTTAAAAAAAATACACTAAATTTGCTTTCCAACTGGACTCAGTACTTTACAACCCTCCCTCTGTTCCCTGGAGAAGGCTATCGAGCCCCTAATAGTTCCACAAGCACAAAATAAAAGTGGAGCTCTTGGCCATACTGCTTTGGAATGTTAAGTCTGTAAACTAGGCAAAGTATTTTATATGCTTAGAGGTGGTTTTGATTCTATAATAAAAGGAATTTAAATTCCTAAATCCTATGGTGTTATTATGAACCTTCAAGACAGTTTTCTAAACTTCAACAATGTGCCTTTATCTTTAAATTCCTTCAGCTTTCCTACTATGTTTAAAGAGAAAGAACTTTCATAAGGCTGATTAAAATTTTCCTAAGCTATATAGTTTCATAAATATGTTTTCACGAAGAAAGAAGAGCTCTTGAACTTGAGATGGGCAGCTTTTGAATCTAGAAATTCAATTTCCTTAGAGAATATCTGAAAACCACATTACAGGAAGCTATGGTTCCTGACTTAAGGGAAGTGGAGGGAAGGAAAAAGTAAAATAACAAAATGTGCAGCCGACCTGAACCTGCCAAAAAATCAAAATAAATATTGCCCTGCATATATTGTCCTGAGCACACATTATATTAAAACAGCAGCTGACACATACCAATAGAAAAAAGCATGTACTTTGCTTAGTATGTCAACCCTTAGCAAATTAACAACAGCAGCAACGTAAACTAACTACTTTTATCAGCATTCATGAGGGTTTTCTTGCATTTTCCTAACATTTACAAGTAATTTCTGATTGTTTTCAGTAGTAAACAACAGACAAGTACAGGAATTCTCTTGCTAATTGATATATTTTATTATACATTGACAACCCTGTGTCTGACCATGTGAGGTTCTGCACACTTCAAAGGAATGACAAAAACCCCACATTGTTTAAAGTCTGTCCTCAATGAGCTTATTACTCCATAACATCAATTAATGCATGTCTGCAGCCCTTTTAGTCTGCTCCAGTCTAAACAGATTTTCTCATTGTACATTTTCAAATTTCCTTTCAAAGCATTATGTTACCTGCTTTAACAGCCTCACTCCCTACGTTCAGATACTGTTTATATAAGTATTAATTGGTTTTACCAATTTTAGTTTTTTCTTTCTTATCACTTAGGTAATTCTATTTCAATCAAAGTACTTTGTCTCAGACAAACTCCTCCCTCTCACACCTCTACCATGGGGCCTACAGACCATCCATTCGGTCAGACCTAGGGAAGCAACACAGCGATGCTTTTGCTTGCTATCAGGAACTATTGCCATTTTATCACATTATGTGTTACTTTTGTGCATAAAAAGAATAAATTGTTTGGCCATTACAATGTGTGCAAGAAATCCAGCACAATCATTTTTCTCCGTATTACCATAACGGAAGAAAATAGTAATAACATGGTAGGGAGATGTGAAAATGCAATAGAACTGAAAGAAAGTGCAGATGAATCATTAAGTCTTCCCTCTGCAACTAAAGAAGTAACAATTATTTACCTGAAGGATGGTATTTCACTACATTGGCAATATTCTTCTGAGTCCGTATGATATTTAGCAGTTTACTGCTTTCCTCAAGATATGTATCACCACTGCACCCTCTCATTTTTTTCTTTATTTTCCCCCTATCATCTCAAAAATAATCATCCTGCAACCTAAATTTCATACTTCTCAAATGACAGAATGTAGAACATAGTACTTGCCTAGAGGACCATCGGTCTGACTCAGTAAGGTGTTTTGTTTTGTAGGGTTTTTTACTGTTCCTAAATATTGAGTGTCATTTATGAATGACTTCAATATATATCTTACCAGCACAGAGTTAGCTAGAAAAATGCAATATGAACTTTGATTTCATAAATAATTTGTATCATAAGTAGAACAAAATTTTCACTTGTTTTCAACTACGCACTCAGAACAACAAATACTACAGATAATAGCAGCATAAATTTAGCTTAAGACCAAACTATAGATTCTGGTAAATGCTAAAATAAAGTCAACTTACACATTGTCTAGGATACTCAAACCAGAAAACAAATCTTATGACAACTACATTTTGTCACAGACTACACAAAACATTATTTATGGGTAACTTAAAATTTGTATTTTGAGTATTTCAAATAACAGCAGAGCAATGAACCTTAATTTTAAAAATGGATCTTGACTTTGAATACTGGACCTGTTATGTAGAACTGATCTCTCTATAGAAAATGGGAATTCATCTCACACAGGTGATTAAAATTAATCAAGTACCATATTATCATCTTCCAATACGAATCTATTGATGTACTTCTGTCAGGCTGGTGTAAGTTTTCCCTTTTTATAATCATTGAAGTAAAGTAAGATTTTTTATTCAACTTGAAAAAACCTGGACCATGCTCTGCATTCTCTGTTCTTGACTCAAGTCTTAAAACCCGCAGGTATCACTCTCACCAGGCTAATAATTTAAACACCTAAATACAATATTGTACAATTGATGCATCCTGGAAAGAATTCAATTCAGAAAAAGCTTGCTTTAAATAACACAGTATCTTTTTATTTTATTAGAAATCCTCAGAGTATAAACTTTGCTACTCACGCACTAGGACCTATTGTTTTTGTATTTTCTCAGCTTGGCTGTTGTCAAGATTTATTGACGACAACATTTGAACATATATTCCATCAAAATGTTGTACAAATACATATTGTATTAAATAAGACTAATGATCTTTGATCATATGTGCTGTACTATAAAACTGTCACATCCAGACCTCATTAGTGGTACCATTAAACTGATATAACTTTAAAAAGGCACTTAAAAAGCACTACCTGTTTGCAGCAATGGGAAGCAATCATTTTTCCCAACACAGGAGCATCAGGATAGCATCTGGAGACACTACAGATGAAGTGAAGAGCTCTAAATAGAGCAAGAGAACAGCAGCCTCCTTTAATGCCTGCATTATGGATGCCATAAAAACATTTCAAGATCCTGCTACCGAATTCTGGCAAAGGACTTCACTCTTGAATACTTTTGTAATAGCTTACACATTGTCTAGGAAAGCCAGTCGTGCAGTTTTAAGTTA
>VZTU01019139.1:36889-48107 GCA_013400835.1 Zapornia atra
AGTCGTGTAGTTTTAAGTTACTGAGGAGGGAAAAAGCCTGCTGGTTTTAAGTGGTTTGGACTTTTTTGTTTTTAATCATAACCCCTCCCATCATATTCTAATTTAATTTCAAATAATTAGTGATAATGTTTAACATGGGAGAAAGCTGAAAGGTAGCTGTATTGTGAAACCCCTTCCAAATATCCTTACATTATAAATTGAAGCAACAGTCATTTAACTGCTTAAAAAGCATTTGTGATTAAAAAATTGACAGCATGAATATTTCTCCTTTCCCTTAATACTTTGGATTACTCCTTTGGGTTTAGAATTTTGGTATAATATAATGTATATAGTTGTACCTGTTACACAAGAGATTATCCATCAGTAATGCAAAAATAATCCTAGATTACATAAGAATTTACCAGTGAATCCTCAGGGTGATTAATATGTTCTTTCAAACAGTTGTCATTTCTGTAAGTAAAACATACTAATTTCACATGCACAAGCTGTAGTTGTAGATCCTTCACTAGCCGTAAACTTGAAAGTGACATGAAAAGAGCAGACATCTAACTTGTTTAGCCTGTCTTTATAAATTATAACATACTATTTTCATTGTGGTATTTAAAAAAACCCAAAAAACCCGAAAGAAAACCACTTAAGACTGAGAGGAAGTGGTTTTTAATATGGCTTATAGGTCACACTTTCTACTACAGGAAAGAAACAGTGCCAAACTACAAAAATAACTTTTTTTTTTCTAATTTAAAATTCAGGGTACAGGGAAAGACTTAAAAAACAGTAGCTATTGAAACATTAAACTTAATGAGTAACTTAAAGATCAAAGGATAGTAACATTCAAATCACAAAGCTCTTCATGACTTTCATCTCTGCAATAAACCTGCTATACACTGGACTTAGAGCTCAACTGTTTTTTGTAGCATCCCTTTTACCCACATGCACCACCCAATAAAAATCCTACTAACAGCAACAGACAGGTCAAACAGAAATACAGTTCATTAAAGAAACACGTAGATACAATCTGATTGATTATTTTTAAACTGCAGCTTCTTATGCTACTAACTTTTTGGTTGTCAATGTTTTGTAGGTAAAGCGGTAAGGATTAAATTTGAAGGAAAAATTAAATTAGATGGGTAACATCAAATAATAAATAAATTATAAAAATCACTGGTTCAACACTGCAAGAGTTAAATTAGAATCAGAATATTTGGCAGAATACAAGGCAAAAGAACGATTCACAGATGAAGTACACCTGGTGAACATGTTTGCCAGTGTCAGTCCAAAAGACACTTGGAAACTATCCAGTGTTGAGTATTTCCAAATACACAGTACACTACTGTACAGTCAACTATTATTTTGATACTACCATGATACTACTTCTGGGAAAAACAAAATTACATTTTTACAAGTGTTACACTAGGTTGGCAGCTTCTCCCATACAGAAAGAAATACTGCATAGATTCTCTTGATAATTCTGTGTCCATACCCAAAAATTCTTAAAATCATGGGTTTGGTAGTATTCATATAAGCATGTGTGAATACATACTACAATAAAGTTTCACCAGTTCATGAGTTTATTTTAATGCCCAGAGGAGACCAATGTCATCACGTCACATAATGCAAAGAACCTCTCCCAGTAAAAGCTGTGTCAAGCCACTAACTTCTGTTTGAGCTTTTAGAATATTCAGTCTTAATTTAAGAAGGAATGAATGATCCATTACAGCTCCTAAGTCTTCCAAAGGTTAATTACTCTCACTTAGATTTCCACTGCATCTTATTCTGCATGCATTTCCTTTGGGCTCTCAATGACTGTATCTCATTATTTTCCAAATTAAATTACCTTTGATATCAGACATCTTTTTTCTGTGTGCACACCTATGGGACATGATCAAACAACCTCTTAACCTGAAACCAGTAAAAGAGATTTACGAGAACACATTTAAGGATACAGCACATATTTTCTAGTTCTTAAATCATCCTTGAAAATTTACAATATATTTATAGTATCTTTTTCTAGTATCTTTTTTCTCAGTGGTAGCAAACTAAAGTAATTCTTCCTCCTTCGTTCTGGTTTTTTTATTCCCTGCTTTTGGATCCAAGATGATATTATCAATGCACTTTTAGTAATATCACACCAGGAACAGATGTTAAACCAATTATGCACCATTATAATTAACTGCTTTTCAGTGACACAATTTTGGAACTGTTTTCTGGAACGTGAAAGTGCAAACTACTTTCTTTGTTCTGGATGTATGACAATGTTCTTGGCCATGCTAAAATGAACAGTGATCTATCGAGTCCAGCTCGCCAAGTGATCCCAGTTACTCTTCAGAGCTGCCCCAGGCTATAATCATTCCTCCTGATTCTGTCTTCTGAGAACTTTATATTTTCCATCTGGATCACAAATAAACATACTGAACAGCAACAAGCCATCAGGAGCAGGTCAGACAGGAGTCTATTTAGCTCACTGTGATGTCTTTTGACAGTGGTCAGAAGAAGATACACGAATACAAAAGCTACAGCAAGAAGCTTTGCAGTTAGCCTACTTTTTATTTCTTATGAAACTCCAAACCAATAATTCATTGTTTCCTCTGTCCTATACCATGTAAAACTGTGAATAACCTTCCCTATTCACTTGTAACACACCATAGAGGTTTTCAGGATAAAACTCCCTTAACCATTCATCACTCCTCACACAAGCTTTTCTGTAACTCTGTACCTTTTCTGGTCCTGTTATGTCCCTTTCAATATGCAGAACCAGAACTGTACACAGTACCCAAGATGCAGATACACCAGTATGGGTTTACACAGTGGGAACAAGACGTTTTCTTCTGTTACTTCTGTTGACTATTGATGAGCTGCCATTTTCACTGGGCACATCATATCTTCAGAGTATCACTCCTGCAGACAGCAAGTGTCTAGTTATGAGTCAATCAGTGTATAAAGATAAAATGTTCCACACACCTTTTTTTTTCCCTTCACTTAGCATTTATCAATACTGAATTTTAGCTTGATTTTACAGGAATCTTCTCAATCACAGAAACTTACAGAAAATCACAGAAAAGGAGAGCAAAGGGCTAGTTTTTGAAGTTCAAGATTTCAATTTGTATTTTCACACACCTCCCACTCCCCCGTTCATTATCCTTTTAAGCACTGACAAACTAACCTTAATAAAACATCATTTGTTCAGTGAGTAATACAACTTTTTTCTGCAGAATATCTTCTATTTCAATATAGTTCAAAACCAGACAAAAAATTCTATTTGAAGTTAACACTTGGAAGCTCAAAGCAAGGAGCCATTTCCCTATAACCACATCCTCGTTCACGGCTGGGGAATCCATCAGCATCCCAGAGCATTTTGCAGCTGCAGGATAGCTGTCAGCAAAGGACACATTTCTCCAGACACGTACAAAGTGCTTGGCAGAGAAGATCTGTCTCTGATGACTGGACAGGATTTTCTCTGTGAGATCTGTAAATCTTCAAACCACACACACAAATCAATACAGGGAAGAAGTGATCTTAATTTTAAGCATTTTGCCCTACTGTGTGAAGTACCAATCCAGTTGATATGGCGTAAGTATCTTGTACCACTGTCTCTAACCATCTCCTCCTCTTTTAGGGTAAATCTGGCAGACATTAGCCACACTGAATGGTCAACACTGGCAAAGGCTTTCCTACTATCAGCTCAAGGAGAGAACTTTCCTACTGGTCAGTTCCTGGAAGGTGGCTCCCATAATTTAAAGGCTTTAAAACCTAAACACACCCCCCCCCCCCAAAAAAAAAACCACATTAAAAGAGACAGTCAGCAGTACGACAGGAACAGGAAAATGGTGCAGAACAATGTAACAAATGAAAGGAAAAGGCATAGCAGCCTGCCCTATGCCCAGAGACAGGGACAAAACACAGGTTTTGAGGCCAACCTATACAAAACAATAGATGTTCAGAGCATCAGCCTCATGCACATCCTGCAGAGAGACCATCTCAAGAAGGGAGCATTACAAAAAGACTTCTCTCAGCCTGGCTGAAAAGAGTAAATTTATAACAACATTGTCAATATTTTTAACTTTGTTTCCCTCAATCAAAAAATTCAAGCTCAAAATGCAATTTTTTTCCACTTCTATTTTCTTTTACCAATTTCCTTCCAGTCTCAGATGTGGTGACCCACCCTCAGTAAGTAACAAAATCTACTAACCTATTATTAGCATGTTAGAAGGCTCAGAGCTGTGAACTAAAGAATACACAGAAACACAAAAGTGGAGGTTACCTCAAGCAAACTGGCTATCAATCAGGAGAGCCATGCTGCAGTCCTTCTGAACAAATACACTGCCAGCATCAATACCAATCAGAATTATTTTCCACAGATAAAAATAAGCAACATAAATTTTTAAAAAAGGACTAATCGACCAGCATTCTGTACCTTTTAAAGCCTCCTCCAAAACCTTTTTTCACTGGCATGCTTTTTTCACTGTTATTGCAATTTAATAGCTTTTTCTCTCAATCAGACCTTCCCCCTCTCCCCTTTCCACAGTGCCAACAACTAAATGAAGCACAAAATATTGGCCTCAACAAACAAGGAAAATTGAAGATGCACTTATTGTTCAAGAATACAGAGGGAAGAAGGAAAATCTATCAATCTGCCATGAGAAAACTAGGCCAACCAATGAGAAAGTAGACGTCAAACTTTCATTCATTTTTCATTAATCCAAAACTGTTAAAAGCAGGAATAGAGCTCCTTTTTTTTTTTTCCTTTGTCTAGAAGACCAATGCATTTCCCCAAGGATTGACTTAAATGTAACCATTTTGGTTATAAAAAACGAGTTCTATCACTGTTCCCTTTTCCTAAAGTTAAAGACAATGTTGATTACCTATAAGAAAGCATACTACTAATAGTATAAATTAATTTTACTTCTTGAAATGCCATCACCCTCTTCAGCTTACTGACTGACTAATGATAACAAGTGGAAAGAAGAGATACAGTTTCCCCCACTGAAGACAGAACCTGGTCCATTTTCTTGAGTTTAATAACTAGGTCAGCTCTGGCTGAAACAGTAAAGAGTTTTGAAAGTTTTGAACTTTTGAAACTCTGAAATAATTACTTGCCAGCATGAAGCTGAGGTCTGTTACTTCTTGCCATGGGATGGTCCAAATGCAGGGAGCTGGCACAGGTTTTGGGGGGAGGAAACTGAACCAGGCTGTGCAAACAACTCATTTTGGTCAATTATATGCACAAGAACTACAACTCTGAGTTGGGATGGAAACTAGACCCTTGTGGGAAATATCACACTGCTACTCTACTGTAGGCACCTGTTAGTAAACACTTCTGAACTGGAGACACAGTACTGTGCTACAATATGGCTGTTTGGTCTGGCCTGCGACAGCCACTCCTATTTTTACTGGTGTTCCAGACTGCAGAAAATGAAAAGCTGTGTAACCATAATTTTTTTAAAATGCCATATATTGTATTTTTACAGATTTCAAAACAATATTAGTATCTGAAACTACATACAAAACAGCAAAACATCAAGTAAAAACAGATGGGACACCCGGCTGTCCCAGCTCTTCAGCCCAAAGCTTCTTCCAAAGCTTTATCAGCTATTCCAATTTCAAAAAAGAAACACCAGCCATATGAAAATGCTTGGGGACTAACTAATCTTATGGAATCATTGGCTCAACATATAGTTCAATAGCACCATTTTCACAGCTACTTTCAGAGAAAAACAAACAAAACAAAAACATAAAAAAAAACCCAACCCAACCAAAAAAGAAACCCCAAATTTACTTCAGTGCTATTTAATAAATGATTACTTGAGGGATTTTGTTTAAAACAATCACTCTGCCTCAGATAAAGCACTACTCTGGAAAGCTAGCATTAAAACATTATTTGCTCTAATCTATTCCAAACCAGGGCTTGGCATCTAATCCCTCTTCATTACCAAATAGCTTGGTAACCAAATATTCCATTTGTAAAGTAGCCACAAGAACAATATCAAATAGTTGATCTGGGTTCTTCAAAGGTACCTAAGAGAATAAACAGCGTTTAATTACAGGGAGATTCAAGGGACCGACTCCCTTAGTCTTATTAACAATACATGAAAAAATATGGAGGGTATTTTAATTTAAAGTCATTTTGTCCATTTAGAAATACTGCAGTATTGTTTATGCAAGAAAGATGTTGTCCTAGTCAGCAATTTATTGTTTAACTGTGTAAAATTGTTATGAAGACCATTTCACGGACAAATTCACTAATGGACTAGTTATTAAATATAGGCACAAATTAATTAATGAGAACTGTTTCAGAAAGAATGGTTTATAATGACAGAAACAGGTTTATGATGATAATCAATAAGCATGAAGTATTTTAAAGTGGTAACTTCATTTGCTTTAAATGCAAAGATTAGAATTTATTACATTTATTTAGATCTTGGTTATTTTTTGCTTCATCAATCTATATTGTTGACTCTACATTGTTATTTATAACATGTAATTGTGCAGAAGGGGGAGAGAATTATGAGCAATACAATAATAAATGACCAGTAATGTGGGTTTTTTCCCACATTTTGTTAGGAATTTCATTATTCATCCTTTTATTACAGAAGGGAAAGAAAAAGTGCTAGAAAAATTACTTTCCCTTTTTCTGCAAACTTCATTGTTTCTTTTTCTGCTTAAAATGAAGACAGTAGCACCAGAATATCCACTATAACTCCATCAGGACTAATAAGTGTATCAATGTGCCAGGTAAGTCTTTATTTCACATGAACAGCAGTTGCATTCATTTAATACATGTTAGATCATACAAATAGATAAATACTTAATATCTATGATTGAAAGAATGTTATTTTCTCATGTTCATATCTTGTTCAAATGTTCATTTCTTGTTCAAATGTTGTCCTCCTCAGCTCTCCCTCGGGTATACTTAAGGTCCACAAAAAAAAGGTCCTCAAATCTACTCAAAACACCATTGTTGCTAAACAAAAGAAAAGAAAGCAGCGGAAAGCATGACCAACAGAGAAAAAAAAACCCAACCAACCAACCTTTAAGATGGCTTCCTGCTCACACCAGGTGGACTTAAATTCTTACCTAGTCTCCCAACATTAAAGAAAAAAGTATGGCACTTCCTTCCAAAAGACTCGTATATGATACAACCCAGGGAAGGAGATTAACTTTCTGAAAGCCTACCATTACCAAACACAGAGGAAAATCTTCCCATAAAGAAACTAACTGCAGATATTATTCTCACATGCACCAGTAGTTTAACGGCTACTTAAATGTCTGGTGTCGTAACTCCCACAGCTTGACTTCGTTTTCTGAGCAGCATGTAATCCAAATTCCTTTAAACAATCATGATATTGTACTTTGAAGAGTTACCTGAAGCATAACATGACAAAATTTTGCCATTCTCCCTCTACAGATAATTACCTTGCTCTAGATGAGAAGATGCACGATTTCATTGGGGCCTCTAGTAATAAATAACTCTAATGATGAAAACATTGGTACAATATGACTCACAAAATGTATGCCCAACACAAAAGCCATATAACGGTGACATTCATTACCAGGGGAATAGCATTGGGGTTTTTTCCAATGGAAAGCATCCTTTGTGTTGGGCATTTTGACTGTTTCCTTTTCTGCCTCCCACATGTTGTATGGATGGTAAGTTGGGGCTTTTGCAAAATTTGTATGGATTTGTCAACTGCTACAAATATAGCTGAGGGCAGCTCATTAGCCTGCTCTAATTTAAGGTAGAGCTATACAATAAACTGAAAACAAGAAATACTAGTGACATCACAGGAGAAAGGAACACAGTCCCTTAAAGCTTACATTTGCCTGTTACATATTGAAAAGTTTAGTTTTCTGGCTCAAGAACTGCAACGAGAATAACAGCACACATTGAGATTTCATCTTTATCACTATAATTGTTTACATTGTACACACTTTGCAATTTTGGAAGGACAGTTGCAATATTGTTTCAATGTTGTCACAAAGGTGTAGAGAAAACTTGAAATTTAGCTTTTCCTCTTCCCTTCTCTAAATAATGCTGGGGACAGAAAACAAATCTGATTATTGCAACTGTTCCTTCTGATCATCAGCAACAGGTTTGGTAGGTCAATATAAAATTACTGCTTGACACAACCACATTCAGACTTCTCTACTCCACTGGCTGCAGTTTTAGTGATGAACTCTATAAGGAGACAGAGCTAGTGATTCATACGTTTTTCTTGTTCATAGGTTGTGTAATAGGATCAAGTCCACCTTCCTGGCCCCAATTCCAAGTAGTGCTGAACTCCAGGACTTAATTCAGATCTCTGAGGACCCATATCCTCACTCATTTCAGTTCCACTCAGTAAGTTCAGAAGAGAAGAATAAAATGAGTCAAGGATCAAAGGTGATGAGGGAAGATGTAATGGAGTGCTTTAGAAAAGGAACTTAAAAATCATGTAAGACTAAAGAAGTGGTGGAGACTGAGCTCAAAGCAGAGGCTGCAGCGCTCAGCAGTGGAAGTGCAGAGGCTGGCTGAGAATGGAACATACCAGAGCACCGAGAGCAGAGATCATGGGGAAGAAGATAACATTTTTTTCCCTTTTTTAGAAACACATGTGCAGTAAACTGCATAATACACGTAAGCAGGGAATAAAACCAAGATGGAGATAGGAAGAATAAAAAATGGGGAGAAGTACCAACATAATGACAGGAAGAAAAGGGAAGAATTAAATGTCCTGGGAATAACAGCAGATAGGTCCAAGGACAGAGGATGACAGAAGATAATTAAGCATTTTTCTTAGCATGCAAAGCTCCCCTGATAAGACACATCTTAGTATCTAAAACTTCAGCAACCTAGTAGCAGTAGTAAACCTGATACCTCAAAATTGACAATAGCTTTTGGTTTTCTCCTCCCTCTCTCGTAAGTGCTGGTAGGTTTACTGTTGTGCCAGTTGTTAGCAAACTCAGTTAGAGGAACCTTTCTGGACATTTCAGTATACTTCCTCTAAAAGTTCTATAAAATCTACTGTATTGATAAAGTCGCTCACAAACTGGTTAAGCCACCCCTCTGCTCTCAAAGAAATTGATACCATGCATGTTAATTTGTAATGCAGATATCAAAATAACAGTTGAAAGGGAGCTACTAATATATAGTAAATGTTAACTGTTCAGTTCTTTCATTAAATGTATGCTTTTCCTCAAATTTTCCAGGCCTGATTTGGTTACTACAAGTTTTAAATTTATTTTAAACTCTATGATGCACTTTGTTCTTTTTTTCAAGTTACAGTACACTTAAAACCTTTACTCTCCCAATTTATACTTTTGACTATAAAACTCCCTAGGACAGTCTATCTTCCCCATAACATGAAGAGAAGGGTTTTATGGGAAGACATCATCTTGATTGCTATTAGAAGGAAGAAATCACACTAATTCTTGAATAAACAAGGAGAATCATAAACATCCATAATTTGGAATTTGGAGGCCTGGACTTATCAGGTTACTCAAAAAGCATAATGAAACCTTAATAATATAGAAAAATCTATTAAACCTCATTTTGTGCTACAGAAACCTTATTGTATACATGCTGAAAATGCACGCCAGTCTTTGATACCTTCGTGAGTTTGGATGAACAGCCATTTCAGAAGACAGCCACTCATCAAATGAAAACTTAAAATATAAGTTTAAAAGAATTTGCTTACTTATGCATAGCTATCAGCAAATCTAAATTCTGTACGATCTAGGAATAATCTCAAGGTTTTGCAAAGATTTATAGGTCTATGAGCATAATACCCATAAACCACTGTGTGCTTACTTTATTGGCAGAACAGTTTATACATCTGACATGCTGCTGTTCAGATAAGATTATATCCCACAAAGTACAGAAAAGAAACTGTCAACAAGTCTGTAAGACTACAATAGAAACTGCAAAAGTGGAGTTTTTGTATGACTAACCATACCTTCAGAGTACTCACAAATCAGTCTCAGGCATGAAAACACAGTTGGAACTGATTTTAAGAGAAGGGTGAAGAATGGCATGTTGCCACAAAAATAAGAACCAAGCCTGAACTGTGTGTTCCCTGTATTACACAATTGCCAAAGGAGATGGAAAAAACTGTTAATATAATAAATAATACAGACTTTAGCCAAGTAATGTTTGGGAATTCTAGAACTAGACAGAAAACTTGTGATTGATCACAGTTAATCACAGTTGATTAGAGAAGCAGGGACCCAACTTTTCCATGTTTTGCACACCTTTACTACTGGGAGGGTTTGTTTTCCTAACAAGCAGATGGAAAGGGAAGAAGCTTAGAAACTGGCAAGGAATTTTGCCTAAAAAAAAAATCCAAGTCAAATAGTATGAATAGTTCTTCTTGAAAGCATGCTCAAATATTAAGTAGTGAAAACTAAACTGACATAAAGCTCTCTCAGATGTACACAAAGAAAATGTATAAGTGAACGTACGTTTCCTATCATCTGGTTGAGCTTCAGTAAAGACACTCTGCCCTTTAACGTTCAGATTTATGCCAGCTCTGTATTATAAAAACAGGATAAAAGATAGCAGTGAGGAAAGTGGGGATGGATTACCCAGAATATGGTTGGATCCAACAGCTACAAAGTCTGTGATGACAGAGGGTCCCAAACGGGGAGGAACTTTGCACAAGAAAGCAGTGTTACTCTGACTGCTGCCTGTAAAGTTTCTGGATCTGTTATAGAATAAATGGGCTTCCAGTTACAGGGGTTAGTATCATGCTGCTGTTGTATAGCATCAAGCAATTAAATCAGTTTTATGATTTTAAACCTCTGAAGATGTAGAAAAAGGAGAATGTACATAATATCAAAGCTTTAGAGCTTCATTTTAATAACATTCTTCAGGCCCTTTCCTTTTAGCTATGCAGACTGATTTTAAAAAAGTCCTTTCCCCCGTTAAGGGGATAACGAAAGAAAAATGTACTTTGAGAAAACATTTCAGCATGCCTTCTAAAAAAAGAGAAGAGGTACATTTTCAAACCTTTAAAGAACAGTCCATTTTAAGGGCTGACAGGACTTTGGTCCCGAGGGGCAGCAACTCATGCAGCTTCCTATTAAGGCAAATTCCACATGGCGTAAATCACCTTCTCCCTCACTACTACCTCACTGCAGCAGATGAGAATACCTACACTTCAGAAACAAATTTCTGCTACACATACCTTCTGACAGTTGAAATTAAACAGGTTTTATGAATATTAGGCCAACTTACCAAAAAAAA
>VZTU01019139.1:58573-77813 GCA_013400835.1 Zapornia atra
TTTTTGGCTTTGTACCTTCCGAGGTCTCACATGGGGTAAAGTTCATGCTGCAAAACTGCACTGAAAATTGAAATGCTGCCCTGCAGAAGGCAGAGCAGAAAGTACAGAGAAGATGGAGGCTGCCTTCTGTCCCACAGACCCAGGCATCAATTTCTGCAGGAACGCAGGGCTTTCAGGAGAGCCACCCTCTTTCCCTCACATAAAGTTTTAAGATGCACTGGGAGGACATATTTTTGGATGTTGATGTACACATGCTGGTGCTTCTCCACATGGTTCCTTCTTAAGACACATCCCAGCAACAGGACAAGGGGCAAGGGGTGCAAGCTGGAGCATAGGAAGTTCCATGTGAATATAAGGAAGAACTTTTTCACTGTGAGGGTCACCTAGCACTGGCACAGGCTGCCCAGAGAGGCTGTGGAGTCTCCTTCTCTGGAGACATTCAAAACCCGCCTGGATGGGTTCCTGTGTGATTTAGTCTTGGTAGTCCTGCTCTGGCAGGGAGGTTGGACTAGATGATTTTTCGAGGTCCCTTCCAACTCCAAACGTTCCGTGATTCTGTGTGAAGACACATGCAAATTCTGATTTACCAGCATGCCTTGTACCAGAGAAAGAGGGAGATAAAACCACAGAAAAACCTAGCACCCTGAAAACAGTATTTTTCAGGTAGAGACCTATTTCAAGCTTTATTTTCCTGTCATACAAAAGTACTTTTTATCACCTCCCTGCATAAAGAAAGTGAAATGAGTCTGTTTCACACCTTCCTGAATTGTGAAGATCTCTTAGTACCCTCCTTTTTCCTTCTAGAAATGGCAGGTTAGGTACTCCACTGCAGAAAAGACAAAATGGTAAGTGGATATTCTAAGGTCAGGAAGATGACAAAGGCCGTAGACATAAATAGCAAAAGCAACACCTATTTGCACCACTCCATTAATGGACTTTAAATACACATTATAATAGTTGTTAATGGAATTTAGGTTTGAAGCACTGTCAGAGAATGCCAGAATGATGTATGTCAGAGGGAGTGCTGTACATCACCTGGTCTAAGTCCCCAGTAAAAACAGCACCAGCTTCAAAAGTACATTTGGTTGCTCAGAGGTCATCCAGCGACATTTTGCATCTCTACACAGACAGGGATTTCACAGCCTCCAGGTCCCACTCGAGTGTTTGGCCATCCTTGCTGCAAAGAACTTTGTTTCCTTAGATCTTAAAATAATTTCCCTTGGTGCAGGTTAGATCTATTCCCTCTTTCTGTTGCTGTGTACCTCTGGAAAAAACATCTGGCTTCCACCTACTCTTCAACTACCTATAAGGTAATTGAAGACAGCATTAAGATAGTCCCTTTTACTCCTCTTCTCCAGGCAAAACAAAACCCTGCCCTCCCCTTTGTGTCAGGTGCTATAGCCCCCCAGCAATCTCGCTGTCACACCAGTGAATTAGAGCTGGTTTATCAATGTCTCTTTTGTATGACTGTACCCTCCTGTGACAATATATACGAATGGTGCAAAATAATAGTAGTTATTACTCTGTTATTTCCCTTCTTAATATTCAGCAGATTTCTGGGTTACTTGCTATCATGCATCCAGTGAATTAAAATGACAGATTAACCTAACCTGTATTTCACCGCTTGCTGTTGTACTCACTTGTAGCAGAAAAAGGAAAATAACAATTTATACTCAAAAGACAATGATTAAAATAAGACTCTCATTATACAAGAGATGCTTAAGATAGACAAATCTTGCATTTGGGAGGAGATGCCATCTACATACCAGTCTTGACAGGCTTGAGAGGTGGGCCTGTGCAAACCTCATGAAGTTCAACGAGGTCAGCTGCAAGGTCCTGCGCATGCATTGGGGCTGTCCCAAGCACAACTACAGTCTGGGCAGACAATCAATTGAGCCCTTCTCCAAGGAGAAGGACTTGGGGATGTTTGAGAACAGTAAGCTCAGCTGGACCCAGCAGTGTGCATTTACAGACCAGAAAGCCAACCATATCCTGGGCTGCATCAAAAGAAGGGTGATCAGCAGGTCAGGGGAGGGGATTCTGCCCCTCTATTCCACTCTCATGACACCCCCACCTGTAGTACTATGTCCAGGTCAGGGCGCCCCAACATAAGAAGGACATGGACCTGTTGAAGGAAATTCAGAGAAGGCCAGAAAGATGATCAGAGGATGGAACACCTCTCCTATGACGACAGGCTGAGAGAGTTGGGCTTGTTCAGCCTGGAGAAGAGAAGGCTCATGTGAGGCCTTATTGCAGCCTTCCCGTATCTTAAGGGCCCTACAGGAAAGGTGGAGAGGGACTGTTTGTAAGGGCATGGAGTGACAGGACATGGGGTAATGACCTTAAACTGAAAAACAGTAGAGATTAGGTATGAGGAAGAAATTCTTCACTGTGAGAGTGGTAAGGCACTGGAACAGGGTCACCCAGAGGAATCTGTAGAAGCCATGGAAGTTTTCAAGGCCAGACTGGATGGAGCATTGGGCAATGTCATCTAGTAGAAGGTGTCTCTGACCATGGCAGGGGGGCTAGAACTAGTTTTTAAGGTTCCTTCCAAGCCAAACCATTCTATGATGCTATGAACAGAGTTTCAAAGAATAAACTACACCATGGCTTGAACAAATTTTCTAGAGGTTTCATCTCAATTCATATTTTGTGGCCAAGTTAGTCTGTTGATAGAAGTCCAAATATGAACATCCAGCAAATCAAATTACCCCAGCTATGCAGCAATTCTGCTAATATAAATAATCTTCCAGTCCCATTAATTCTAACACACTTCTATCTTTCTCTAAATTATTTCTGTCAAAACAGAAAGTAGCATCTATTCTTTTATACTGCATATTCCATTTTTATTTAATTTCCCACTTCAAGTCACTATGTTATATTCTTTCTTTCAAGTTCCTTTGCAGAGCTTATGCCTTCCTCAATTTAGAGGTGGCTTAGAAACTGCCCTTCTCTTTGGTCAGATAAATGCCTTCTTCCCTGTATTTCCAATATCTTTATCAGTAATTACTGAGCCTACTTTTACACTTTCTATGCCTTCTTAAAGACCTGGAGTTTTGCTTTGGACTTCTCATGCAAAAACATCACAAATAGTGAATCCTCTCCATAATATTTTAGTCACCATAGTGCATCCTCTCCAATATTTTAGTCACCACCCTGTTTTTTAAGACGCGCTATGCCCTTTTATATCATTCATCTTGGTACTTTCAGAAAGGAAAAGCTTCAGTGTTAAAAGAAATCAAAGTACCATATATCTACAGTGCACTGTATAGGATCACAGTAAATGGCAACCACAATGAACACTTTAAAGAAGTTGCATTACAGGCATGAAAAATAAAAAAACATACGTATTTGCAAGTCTTAATTGCTGTTGAGTATAGCACAGATGATTTGGGAAAACATTATCACATTTAAAGAACCCCACCTACATCTGAATCTTATGGTGTGAGGACTAGATGCTGAGAATGTAGCTGTTGCCTTAAAATTCAGAAACACTGATATCCAAAAAGAACTACTTTGAAAACAATTTCATCAAAAAAAGCAACAAACCCTTTTTAAACCTCTCTAAAATGGCGTGATACAGAATATTAGAACTAGTTTAAACATCTGTGATTCAAAAAATCATAAGAATACTACTTGAATAAGGATAATATTCAGGAAAATAGAATAACTGCTAAGGATCACTGAAATTATTTCTGTTTTGCATGTGTGTCATACAGGTATTAACTAGTATCAGACAGTAAACCTACCACAAAACATGCTGGTGAGGGCTTGTTTTTAAATGAAGACTTCTAGCTCCTGAGAATTACTAAAAAGCTATTATTCTTTATTCTTTTCTTGTAAAATGTACTGTTTTCCCACTCTATTTCCTAACCTCCTCTCTTAATATGCAAGCGCATTTGGAACACTGAATCACACTCCAGAATGGCAGCAATTGGTATGCATACGGTGTTAATTGAGTCAGGAAACATTCCTTACCAGATGGATATGGATTTTTGTGAATGCATAATGGCCCTTTAAGAAGCTTAATAGAAAAGTATGAAACCTTTTACAAACAGCATTCCAAAGCAAGATTGCCAAAAGCAAGTGCACATAAATAGCTCAGATAATTGGAGCCGTATTCCTGCACCCATCCCCAGCGACAGAGCGGGGCTGCTGACCACGCACTGTGATTTGTATTAGCTTCCTGGTCTGGGTTGAACCTTTGATTGCCCTCATCCTCTTTCAAATGCCAGAAATTTTGGTTTTGTCCTCTTTGCCAGAGCTTTAGCACTGGTTAGTCACTGAGCATCGCTTCCCACTTCCCACGTATGAGGTTTTAAATCCTGCACTTGTTACAGAAGCAGCTACAGGCTGGTACAAAGACCTGGGCCCGCTGCTGTGCTGCACACAGGCCTTCTCCAGGCACGGTGAGCCCTGTCCCCAAACCGACAGAAAGGGAAAGAGGAGATTAAATCCATCAGGACAGTGACAACGCGAAGAACAGGACACAGGCACCTCCATTTTACATCCTTCGGTGGGCCAAGAGGCACAGCTGCTCTCTGATGCGATCGAACATTGCAATGGGATTTTGACGAGTCTCCTGTAAAGAGCCATCTACAGAATCCTATTCGCTATCTGTTTTCTTTATCTACATTTTCAAAAACATGCGTATGGCATATGTTTCTCATCGTCGACTGTGACCTTTGTTTATTTATAGTTTTAAAAACTCTGACTACTGCCAGACACTATTAAAAATAAACATTTTTAATTGTTTTCATGTTTTATCCTCCCCTCCCCTTTGCACTCAAGTCTGACAGGATGAAACATTGTTTTTGCTTGGGATAGAGCTACTTCTGCCACAAGAAGAAAGACGACTAGAAGGAAGTTGTATACATAATATTAGAAAGGTTTTATATTCAGCAGTCTGGAAACAAAGCAAACTACCATCTCTCAGCCCCCTTTAATATAAGTCTCCCCATTCCCAGGATCTATCTTTAGCTGAGAGGGCAGAAAAGAGTACTGAATTTCTCGCCTGTCTTTATCCCAGCCAAACCTATCTCTGTATTCCCAGCAACAGAGCCTCAAGATGAGAGGCTGCCTTCATTTCCCATCAAAACAAATAGCCAGACCATTCAATGCAAGGTGGGTTTTTGTTTCCTTGGGCAGACAAAAAGTCTTCAGCATCCAAAATGAGTTGCTTTAACAACTAGAGTAAAATATGAGAATGTCACAACTGTGTCATACCCCTTTCCATCTTCTATTCATCATTCATGGGTTTGTCTTCGGAAACAGGCACTTTTGCTCTGCTTTGTTTACATAAGTTTAAGAATCTGATTCCAAAACAGGTACAAAATACCAAGGAAAAGTTAAACCACAACTTTTTCAGTCTATCATCTGGCTTTCGTGGTTCATCACTCAGATCAATCTTTTCTGGAAACCTGGTTTTGGGGTACCAAGCCATGCTCAGGGAGCTGGGATACCATCGTGGCACCATGGATTTTACTGCATGAAGTCATTCACTCTAACAGCATTGCAGAGCCAAACCTCTTAGACAATATGCTGCTGAACAGATAGAAGCATTAAAGCCACCCCTAAATCCACTGCAATATTATCTACTGATAATTCAAATTCTTGGTGTACCTTCCAGAATCAGACAGTACCAGGCTGCTTTAATACCCAACGTATCTCCTTTTCTGAAGTAGGAGTATACTTATTAGTCAACAGTAATGATGTTTTAGAGAAACTACTAAGATGAATCCATTTCCCAGTGTGAATGTGGGTAGATTATACTGTGTCTCAGGTTTTGTTTTTCCCGTTATTCTTCCATCTGCCTTTGTAAAATTAAATCTCCTTAAGCAAAGCCATTCCCAAGTAGGTCTTTGTACTCTGCCTCACACAAGGGACACCAAATAGTGTTGGGACCCTTCAGCTGGTGCAGTTTTTGCAAAGCAGTGTAGGAGCAGAATCACAAAACATGCTCTGAAGCTGCAAACAAAGGACCCCAAAGAACTCATATTTGGGTGGAAAAAAGAAAAAAAAAGAAAAATAAGGACATAGGATCAAAGGATGTAGGTGACCCTAATCTTCCATGCCTGTGAGGGTTTCCAGCTCTTCTCCTGACTTACAACTGCATGGTGAGTTGCAGTCTCCCTGGTGAAAGTACCAAATGAAGGAAAAACAGACACCTGACTGCGATATTTGGGGACAGCCTGTCAGAGAGAGAATCAGTACAATCCTGATAGAAAGAAGTTATTAATACACATCTTTTCTGGAAAGATTGATCACTTCCCAGAGAAAGTTGTGGGGTAAAAATATTTTCAGCAGTTAGTTACAGCTTCAGAGAGTGTGAATGTGTGAGCCTGGGGCAGTGGGCATATTCAAAGAAGGGGTGGGTAGACATTTTTGCATTCCTCCTGACATGTCTGAGGAGCAGGTAGAAAACAGAAGGAACCATAACAGCAATTACACATTGTTCCTTAACCCACTTTTGGGGGTTTTGGATGATTACTGGCCTCTCTGTAAACACAAATTCCTTCTGAATATTTTATTTCCTTGCTCCTTTTCTGCTTTCTATGTGAAAATCTCTCTGCAAGTGGAATTTCTGATCTCTCCTCTCCTCTGCCTGTCTTTAGCTAGAAGTTGATGGCAGAAGTAAGTGAAATCAACCTTTCCTGCAGGTTAGAAAGTCAAAGTCCATGGCCTAAATTAGTGATCCATGATTCAGAGATTTGTTCCTCCATCTCATCTCAGCAGGTGGCCATACAGCAGGTGGTACAATGCCAAAGTACCAGCACGAGCCTTAT
Organism: Zapornia atra; assembly: GCA_013400835.1. Classification (NCBI taxonomy): domain Eukaryota; kingdom Metazoa; phylum Chordata; class Aves; order Gruiformes; family Rallidae; genus Zapornia; species Zapornia atra. The sequence goes on from VZTU01019139.1 coordinate 65,359, forward strand.
TCCCTCCAGGGCTAGCAATTACACAGTGTTGATGGCCCCAGCCCTGTTGATGCTGACTGGAAAGATACAATTGCTCCTCAACAGGATGAATGATGGAAAATTTGACTGCAGAAATTCCCAGCCTATGGTGCCCTCAGTGCTCAGGAATTGCTGCCACGTTGAGGTAATAGACACGCTCTGAATTTCCAGAGAAACTGCAAAAGTCAGACACCTCCATCTGCTGATGCTGCCATTCACACTTCCTGTCTCCAGCACACCGCATGGGTGTTCTGGATCACGTACAGCTCATGAACCACAGCCAGCAGCATGGCTAAATGCAGCCTCCTACTTCCCTGTTTGCAGAGGAGTAAAACCCTGCTTTCATCTCCTGACTATACCATCATTTCAAAAATAATTCATAATCCAGAATTACTACTGGGTATTTACATCCCCCAGGCAAATAAAACATTTCAGCATTATGGTATAATATAAATTAGTGGCAGTGGCAATATTTCCACTGAAATCAACAGTCAGGCTTCCACCCACTAAATCCTGACAAAATAGCAGAACACAGTAATCAGGACTCCACTGGTGCCCTGACAGCCTGATCTCATCCATAAGAGAAACTCTAGGAGTTTCCTGAACTATGTTCTAAATAGAAATGAAATATAACTATTCAGAAAAAAAGTTACCCAACTTTGATTTAGGGACTTCTGGTAATGGAAAACCTAACATTGCCTTTACTAAAATCAGCATAATGGTTAATTACTGCTGCTTCTACATAATCTGCACCTTGTGTTTATTAGACTTTGCTAGGCATTGAACTTTTTTCTACTTCTAATCAATAGGAGAGGCATCTATTTTCCAGACCCTATTTGTTATAGATGGAAAAAAACCCACCTTTAGCTTACACATGATAAAGTAAATGGATTTAATGTCCTTTTTTCTATGAAGTTTGATATCCTCTTCTCATTCTTGTGATTAAGGTCTGACCATTCCAACATTTTCTTGTAGGAATCAGGAACCTGATATTCAAGAATTTATACCCAAGCTGATAGTGCTTCTCCTCGAAACCAGCTTTGGTACAGGCATGTAGCAAACTGGCTTGACTGATTAAACAAATGTTCTAGAAAAATCTCTCAAAAAAAAAAAGCCTGAACGCTCCAACCAAATTAAACTTTCATACAGGCACTTGACTGTACTTTACTGAAAAATGTCAGCAAATGTAATTTCAGCTCATCTTATCAATACAAACATTGGGTTACATTATGATGTAACCTGGAAAATTTACCAAGTGGAAGATAAAAGAGAGCCCAAAAACTGTTCATCTATAAAGTCAAGTAATTTTTCCATTTTTAACCAAAATCTGATCTTCCTGTGGTACCACTTGCAGGTATAATTGTGTAGCTGAAGTAAATAATCAGACACCCAGGGAGTGTGTGTGAGATCTAATATTTGTCAGAGACCCCACAAAGTATAGTTGGGTGTGTAATGTTGCCATTCTCATTAGTTGCAAAGAAATCAAATACTTACAAACAGCTCCGACTCTTCTTGTAAACAACCTAGAAGATATGCAGTCTGATTTTTAGAAGCAGGGTAAAAGTTCTTCCACTTTATTTATAGAGGTGGAGAGAGACAAGGATATCCTTTGGACTACTGCAGCTCAAAACTCAGAAAGAGTTTCCTGCTTCCAACTGTGTCACTAGGAAACAGGAAAAGCAAAAAAGAATATTTACAAAAAAATATTCCTCCAGTTTGTATATATTGTATCAAACCACTGTTACTACCGGCCACAAGAAAAAAGCTTAACATCTAGTCTTTCTTGACTTTAGGATATTTATTATCATAGATTTACACTTCTGAAATCATGGTTAACAGCAGAGTTCCTCTGCGTTCAGAGCACATTTATAGGCTAGGAATAGCTATTGCCAGAGGAAATAAGCAAGCGGGTCAGGGGACAAGCAAATTAAAAACAAACCCAAAATAACCCAAGGATGTACTGTTTTGGTAAATATAAACTTGTTTTAAATGCTTTTCTTGTAAAGAGGATGTCTATACTGGATCAATAAAGATATAATTATTGACATTTACAGGAATCTGTATTCATGTGAAACACAGCACTGAAATCTGTGAAGGTGACAAGGAGGCTTAATAATGCATTCCCCACCCCCCAATGTGTGCTAATCCTGATTAATCCCAATTTTAATGATATTTTACAGCCTGAGTTTTTTGTTACCACAACACACAGCAAATCCTTAGCATGGCTGCCAAATTGAGCTAATCCTTTATTTCACTTTAAGTAAAACAAAATAGTAGTAGTGTTCAATGCTTTCTTCCATTACAGGAAGGAAACCTCCTAGCTATCTTTTGCTGAAGATGCACATCTATATTAAGGCTTATTAGAAGGATCCCCTACTTGCTTGGTTTTCAGCGTAGGTGATACACGTGATACCTGATGGTTTTCAAAAAACATTTCATTATGTCTTTCCAAATTGTACCACAATATAGGTAACCCTGGATGCAGGTGAACTCTGTCCATACATGGTAGGAAAACAAGCTTTATGATGAGTTGTGTGAGGTTGTGGTTCTCAAAAAAAAACCCCAAACAACCAAAACAAACCCCACCACAAAACCCCAAGGCAAACAATCCCCCCCGCAAACCCAACACCAACCAAAACCAACATCCCCACCCCGAAAAAAAGCAAAAATACGAAAACACCACCACACACACCACACAAAAAAAACCCCAAACTGCCTCACCCACACAAAAAATATCAGAATTATCATTTGTAGGAAGTCATGTGCTAGAAAAAGAAAAAAGAAAAAAGTTTTTGCTTAACCGAGGCCTAATCTGGAAGCTTCAGAGATAGTTTGAAAAAGTCATACTACAGGAACATGACAGATGACATCTTTCTTGTATATTCAATTTGAGAGACAAGTACACTGCCACTGCAAGAGTGTCAGATAAGCTCATCTCAGTTGCAGCTACTGGACAGGGATTCAGTCACAGTTCTCACATTTTCACTGCAACCTTCACTTCCTTCCCTCTGGAGGTACAACCTTTCACATTTCAAACAGGTATTTGGAGGCACATTACTGCCCTCAATATTTGGACCTGATTTCATCCCAATGGTTGATTTTCAGTATGGTATAGTGCTCTAAAATAAGCCAAGTGATCCAACCTGCTTTGAAAGGAATAAGTAAACAATATTTCCTTATCGTTCCATGCTAGATAAAGAACAAATTTGTTTGACATTTTAAATTATAGGATAGCTAAGTAAACCGATGGTTGGCTGTGAATGTTGATCATGAATAATTCAAATAGCCATAGGTGATTAAACTTTTAGATGGTTGTACAGCTAAGCTGTGTTACAATAACAGTCAACCTTTAAAAAATAATAATTTCTTAATATCTTTATCTACTCTCCATATTACGGAGAATGGTTTAAGTATTAGGAATATGTTTGAAGCCAATTTTCTTGTCTTTATTTTTGTACTAAAAAAAAAGTCTACCACTTTTAAAGGGTACAACCTCAGTGTATTACTTCTCCATTTGCACAGTGGGCATTCCTCGTAAAGAAACTCTAACGGAGCACTGTTCCCCAAATTAATACCATTGCCTGGGTAGTTCCATCAGTAACAGTTTCAGTCACCCTGCCATCCTTCCTGTAATACGTTTCATCATTTCATGGTAACACAGAACATCAATTGAACAAATCTTTGCAGGGGGAGTGTGAAAGTCTGGTGTGTCTTCCCATGGGACATTAGTTACCTGGTCATTTCTAAAAGTAGAAGCAAGCTTGGCCCTCTTCGCTGTTTTTGAAACATGCTCCTTTTTCTCCTTAATGATCAAGGCAGTGGTGCTTTTGCTGATATACCAATAACCCGACCCAGGACAAACTCCAGAGCAAGGAAACGTCTTCAAGGAGTGTTGGGTGGAAAGCAGGTTCTGTGCTGGCGAAGTCAGTACGGCTCCAGCCAGGCACCCTGTGCTTCAGCAGAGTCACACTAAAATGTAAACTCTACAACAGCACCATGCCATTCTCTTGATTCTTTTTCAGCCTGTTTCCCAGTATGAACCAAAACATCCAGCATATGGAGGAGTTTCCTGTAAGCCTACAAAGGGACAGGGAGTTCAAAAATTAATATACTTTTGCAGTAGATCATAGGTGTATTTCCCCACACCACTTAGGAACAGATTAAACAGTAATTAATCCAGCACTCCATTTAGAAATCACAGAAATAAAATAGGATGTATACATTTTAAAGCTTGCATATATTTCCTGAATGTTTCTGAAGTAGCTACAGTAGCAAGATTAAAACCACCAGGAGCAGTGATTAAGCATTACTTCTCCCTTTTATGTTTTCTCTGATCGCTTGGAGGAAAGGATCCATAGAAAAAAAATTAAGGCTTTTTCCCTTTTGTCTGCATAAGGCAAAACCTGATTGTTTGTATTATCTCACGTGATTTGAATAAAATTTGGCTTTGTGTTATTTTAAAATAACATCCTTGTGTACAGCAGATGGATATCAAACACTCACTCTCAGCAGTTACCAGTATAGTGGAGGCTTTGCCGTCAAGTATCAAAATTCTGCAGGCTGATTATGGAAGTCAGAGACATCTGATGCTCCTATTTGTAAGAATCTATTCACAGGATTCCCCAGGAACTAACTCAGAGAAGCCCAGAGAGCCCTACCACATTTAAGATTCAGTCAGCAACTTTGTTAAGTTCCAAAATGTCTGATGTCCCAAGGCAACCTGGTGTTCTGCTGGTTACCAGGAATTTCTTTTAGAGAACAGAAGAAAAAAGTCTACACCATGAAAACCAGAGAAGCAAATGGAAGTGAGTGCTCACAGGGCCCTCAGTGGGAATTAAAATAAATGCTCCATGTTACTCCACTCTACAACAAGGAATAGGAGTCTGGAAGTAAATCAGCACAAAAAGCCTTTCCTTTGCCTTTTTACTTATTTGCTCCTTCTCACCAAAATGAATGATTCCAGAGTATCTAAATTGGTCTGAAGAAAGAAGATATTCATAATACATGAGGTGTTTACAATAAAACAGAATTAGTGAATACTTAAGCATATAAATCATAAATACACTGTAACTGTGATACACATGGTCTCCCATACTAACATGCAGAGACTTCGTCAGTACTGCACCAGGTCAGACAAGGCAGATTCCTGCTGTCCCCATCCCCTTTAGACAGCTTACCCCTGTTTTATTCTACTGCTACGTAGCTTCACAAGTCCACCAGTCACACACAGATCACCACCTTAGACTTTTAATCACCACATTAAAAAAAGTTACTTTAGAGAACCCTTTTTTTTTTTTTAACTGAGTAACCTTTTAAAGAAACTCAGGTCACGATTCTTCCAAAACAGTAGCAAGATCAAAATCTAGGCATTGTCATTTCAGTTCACGTTACTCTTTCCTATTATAACTACTAGGATTAGGCTTCTTTGAATTTGTGCAGGAGATCAAAAGGGAAAGCTTTGTGGTACCACCTAAAAGTAGTTAACTCTTAGAGTAAGAAAATAAATTTTATTCCAAAAGAAATTTAGGACTGCTGATCAGCTGGATTTCACGATGTTGCAGAATAACTGGGAAATCCAAAGCGGCCGGACTAAGCTGTCTTCTCCAACTTGCCCTTTATTTGTCATATCAACTACAGGATGTACGTACAGTTGCATCAGACAACTGTCCCTTTGCCAATCCTGACTATTAACACTAACACATAAAATAACATAAATCCAGAAAGTATATCACTCTGTAAATGTACCAGTTTCAGAGAGGTGGCATTCTGCTCGAGGACAGTAGGATGAAAATACTTCAAGAAATAATTGGCCAATTTAGATGTGTGAACTTCTACACTAAACCCTTCTTGAAACAGGTTAAGGCACTTGTTAAAGAAATGTAGGATGAAAGATAGAATTGCTTTGCTTTGTTAATTCTTTGCAGAAAATTACTTTGAGGGACACACGTTCAGATGTTTTGCAGTTAAATGTATTAAAGCACCGCAGCAGGACTTGAAAGAACTGCAATCTATCCCTGGCTTACTAGGAAATCTTGTCACATAGTCTTCCATATATGTGATTTAGTTTCCCTACAGATCACCGTTTTTATTAAGTACTTTGCAATTTACCAGCAAAAAGATATCAAAGACTTGTTATTTCTATTACACACTTAGTGATTTTAATGTTAATCCTTCTTCCAGTTTGCGTGTCAAAGTTCTCATTGATCTCAGCAGAAGCAGGATCAAGACTTCTGGCACCAATTTTGGGAAGCTTAGGATTTTTCTGACACTGAGCTAAAAGTTTCCAGCAGAGTTGAGGTAGGCCAGATCTGTATTTGTCAATGGGTCTTTCTACATGAGTTGTATGATTGAGGTTAATGGGGGAGGGGGGGTTGGATTTGGTTTGGTTTGGTTTTTAACCCAATGCTCTCTATCTGTAAAAGAGACACAGACTCACAGATTTTATTTCTACCAGTCCAATGTCCGCCACCTGTAGGTGTAACAATTACTAAAACTACTGCCCTTCAGCTTTCTGAAAAAAAATATGTATGCTGTCTGCCAGCCAAACAAATTTACAGTGTATCCAGTGATTTCAGAAGCAGACAACAGTGCTTTATTTTAGCTGTTCACTGAATCGCAGGGGTTGGAAGAGACCTCCAGAGATCATCGGGTCCAACCCCCCTGCCAAAGCAGGGTCCCTAGGACAGGACGCACAGATAGGCATCCAGATGGGTCTTGAATATCTCCAGAGGAGGACACTCTACAACCCCCCTGGGCAGCCTGTGCCAGTGCTCTCTCACCCTCATCATGAAAAAGTTCTTCTGCCTATTGGTGCAGAACTTCCTATGCTCCAAGTTGAAGCCATTGCCCCTTGTTCTGTCTCCACAGACAATTGAAAAGAGGCTGGCTATTTCCCCCTGTGTCCCACACTTCAGATATTTATAAACATTAATAAGATCCCTTCTTAGTCTACTTTTCTCAAGGCTGAACAGCCCCAGTTCATTCAGCCTTTAACTTTCCTTCACTTTCTCAGGCTTCTATCATTCAGTAATTGGTTGCCAGTCCTATTGTACAAACTACAACTTGCCCTATACCGCAAAAACGGCATTACATTCCTTACTTTTGATCCAGAGTTTGCGTTACATTCTGATGGAAATCTTAGCTCCTTTGGAAAGGATGTCTGCCTGGGAGCCACCATTTTCCTCCTGAGGTATAGCACAATTGGTCCATTTTGGTCCAACAGATTGGCAGAGGTTGTTAAAGCACTTTGAAATGTCAACAAAAGTCAGTTTCATAACTAAGACATAGGTAGGAAATGCAGGGTAGGGAAGAGAAATTGTTTAAGCTACTGTCTGCTCATTCCAGCAGCTCTCCCTGCTCACGACCCATAGATCTTTAAAATGCCTTGTTTAAATATCCTCAAATTTTATTATTTTTTTTTTTAAAAAAAAGTTGTCAGCTGGCCACAGACCACACATTCCAGAACTGAAGTGGAAAGGAATGTGAATGGGTGGGTGGGGGAGAGGAAGGAAATCAGATTTAGTATTGAAAACAAGACTAAACTGAGAAGCAGCTGATGTGAACTTCTGCAGTTGCAGTGTGCAAGACTATTTTTGTTTGTAGTACCTCATCTTCAGAAAAAATAAGTGGTGAATAGACATCTATTCTTTTACTTTGAAGGTTTTATTTTAACTTCATCAGTATAACATCATTTATGAGATACCAAAGATAAGAAGCAACTCGGATAAGCTGTAGGACGTCTACAGGTCAAAAAGATCCTTAATATTTCTTTATTCAGAATGAAATAATATCTCAGGAGATACTGATAGATGAATTCATTTAACCAAAGGCTAAGCAAATATACATTTCCCAAAGGCGATGAGATTCATAAAAGATAATGAAATAAACCAGTCAGTTTGAAGATGGAGGCCAAAGATTTGCACTCCTGCCACTTTATTGTGGGAATGAAAACAGCGCAGAGTGGGCCAAACATCCTGTGATGAGAAGATTTGGTTAAACTCCTTTAAGGAGGAAAAAGATGGAAGGATCTTTGGTAAGGTGAGATGTCGGGCCAGCACTCTCTCCCCAAAGGAGGGAAGCTTTGGCTCTGAAGGGGAATGCTGCTGCTGAGCAGAGTCAGCTCTTTCATGGATACACTTCTCCCTGCTATTTAGTTCACTGAGACCATCTTCCAAGAAGTCAGCCCTTTGATCTGGTCAAAGAATGACCATCAATCTGACTGGCACTACCTACATGAACTGGACTCTTCTTAGTAGAGGAGATAATAATATAAGCCTCCTTCACAGGCTGAATAACAGGTCCCTGGAGGGAAGGCAGTCACACCAATTTGTCTCTGAAATGGTAATTCTGAGGAAAGACTGGTCCTAACTAATTACTCTGCATCTGAGCTTTTTGGATCAGCCTTCTTCGTCACTGTCTGTACACCCCTCTTCGGAAGTCTTTTATGGTCATGACAGCATTATCTACTCAAATGTTTCTGAAAATGCCACAGTTAATGAAAGGCGGAAATCTTGTTTTGTTTTGCTGGCCATGTTCCCTTTTGAGGGGGGAAAAAAATATCACCAACAAGGTTTGAAGTTGGAGCAGGTTTACACGAGAGTCACCACATTCATCATTTTAAGTTCCAAAATATAACTTTTGCATCCCACTTCCCTCAACTCTCTAACACATATTTCTGAAAAATATTTTTCCCTGATTTCTAGAGGAGCCATAATCTCCCCAAATGTGGAAAAAGTAAACAAAAATGCCTCCTTCAAAACCAGAAAGGTAGAAGGAGTGGCCTTATTTAACTTTTCATGGATAGCTATGTTTCACACAGACTGTTCTTCCCCTCCAGGAATTTCTGTGAAACATCCTCCCATTAGCAAAAAAATCAAATAGTGTGCTAACTGACCATTTTAATACTACAACCTACATGTAACTTACATCCTGGGTGGCACGGAAGAGAACAGGGGGAAAAATTGGGTGAAGAAAAAAAAATAATTTAAAGAGGTGCAGCAAACATCAGATCTCAAAGCTTATAATCAGACTTTAGGTACAACAGTAAGTGTACTTTTCTACTTCTATTTATTTCTCATCATTAAATCTAGAATAAACATGTTCATATAAGCTAATAGGAAGTTAGTAATATCAAGCTAAAACAATAGGAAACAAAATGATACTAAGACAGTAGAGGAAATGTTTTACTCAAGAAAATATTTTGGTTTGCTACTATTTCCTGTATGTTGCTCTGTTTTCCTTAAAAATTATTCAGAAATATTACTTTGCTATTCCTGCATAAAAGGCTATTATAAATGAGGTTTAGTCATTCATTTTCACCTATTAATGGAATTAGTATAAAGATTATCAGATAAGAGAATAGATAAAGCAGGCTAGAGGGAATAAAATTAGAAAGTAAACTCACTTTGAATTGTGTAATTCTGTCACCATTACACAGCAAACCATCAATAACCCAAGAGCTTCTTGCAGCCTGACTCTTTCCTATTTAAAGCTCCTTCCCTCCCTCCAAATCAAACTTCAGCTTAATGCACCTGAGATTAACTTCTTAAAAAGAGGACTACCTGACAGTTCTTATCCATGGCACACAACTGTATCAGGCTCATGCAGTTACGTAGGAACGAAGTTAAAGACATTGTTAATGGCAGAGAAGCATTAGGGTTTGCAGAGCACAGGGAGATAATTATTTAAAACCTTGGGTTTATTGCAAGGGTGCAGTACTGCGGTTGTGTGTCAGCTTACCATCGCATGTGGGGTTTTGTAATTTATAACAGGACCCTTATGCACATATGTTCCTTTTATTCACCTGCAGACTATGTTTCTATTCATTTTGAAAGTCATCTTGCCCTTTGTTTAAACAACCTTTAAATGATTCCACTGTTAAAGCTGTAACATATTTAACTGTAAAATTATACAGTCTAAAACTACCTCTAATTGATTTTAATACTAGATTTTACTAAGCATAAGAGAAAACAAAATTGAAACTATTTAGACATGATATGTTTTGATCATTGAATGTTTCTAACTGGATCAATAAATCCAGGAAAGAAGCTAATGTAAACACAGAACATCCAATGCAATATATTGTGAGATCTAATAAGAAAAAACCACACCCCACAGTAAAAAGACTAAATACTATGCTTAAGTAGGTAAAACAACTGAGTTTCTGAATGTTTCCTAAGCAAAAGCCTTAAGGAGGCAACACAACGTAACTAAGAAACCCTATGATAGATTTTTCATTCGAATGAAGATCAATCATATATCCAACTACATTTTCAATTTCTAATTGTCCGGTTTCATCATATGGTCCAAGGGAACAGTAGCTCTAACACATTAGTGTCATTAGTGATTATCTGGTGCCTGCAGTCTTCCTATCACCTGCATCGCCTTGTGCACGAGCCCTCCTGTAATTGAAACCAGTCAGCCTCCCATGTGGGCTGAAGGAATTCAGGGCTGAGAGTTTTCAAAGTAGTCTAAGGGATTTAATTTCAATAACCAATATACATCTAAATCCCCCAGAGTGCTTTGAATAATCTCAGCTCAAAATTCAAGCATGCTGAATCTCAGGTGAATCTATTAATTACACTGGTCTGTTTGCTTAAGAAAGGAATATTTGATTTACTGCAAATAAATACCTTCTAAAGCTTTTTCCCCTGGGATTCTTACTCATTTTGATTTTGGTACCAGATCTTTGTGTGAATCAGATATTCAAAAGTTTCTTGCACATTAAACTTGAAATTAGTTTAGATGGAAACTGCGTTCCCCTGCAATGGTTACTAAAACTGCATGGAATTACTCCTATTTTTAATAACACCCATTTAATTTAGTTCTGTACAATTCAAGCTTAAGACAAGGTGAAAAGACAGCATTGTAGGTTCAACTGTTGTCATAGCTGTGATCATTTCTCCTGCTCAAGAAATGTAAGCAAATGTCTCCTTTTCTCTCCAAAGTGAACATAACTGCTGTGAAAATTACTGTTCAGTACACTGCATACCTCTTCCGTAATCTGTACATTAAAACCAAATCTAGAAAGTGTTACATAAAAATTTTCCAGTAGCTGCTGAACACATATTAGATGCTGTTAAATGTCAGTTACACTGTAATGTGCACTCTACTGCATGAGCGATCACCAGAGGCAACGTCTCTCCCCGTCAACCTAAAAATGGTTGTGGTGATAAGATAAAGCTAATACTTACACATGTAGATCTGGAGACAGAGCTCCCTTTTATTTATATGGGGAAACAAACGAGCATGTGTATTTTTCAGAAAAGTGAGGAGAGGAATCTCTTTTTCCAGTTCTTGCAATGAGACTGGGTTTATTCACATTAAGAAATGACCCTATAACGCATGCCAGTGAAATCACATTTATTTTTAATTCGGTAAAAAAGAGGCTATATGTCTTTCAGAATGCAGAGAGGGTTTCTTATTTTTTTTTCCCCCTGGAATGTTCTGATTGCAGAGGGAGACTGGAATGGATTAGTTATCTAGGGACTATGGAAAATGAAATGTCCTTTAAAGTGTGAGCTAAGTACCACGGAGTTTGGGAGAGCATCTAATTGTAATGACTCATAGCTATGGCTTGCGATAACTCCACAGTGCCATTCGATGGACACACACACACACACAAAGTTTATGCCATTATGGCTTATCTTGAGAGGATGAAAATGCCTATGTTCAGATTGTGGTTAGTACTGTAACTATCACCATAGGGCTAAATAGGCATAGGGATATTGCACTAGTCATTGTACAAACACACACTCAGACAAAATCACTAACCAAAGCACAACAGTCTTAAGTAAGAGACAAGCAAAAAAGGTGAAGTTAGCAAAGCAGAGAGACAAAGTACAAGGATGACAACTTTGCACTATAAGGTGGTTGTTTCAGGACACCAACAATGTAATTATTTTCAAGTACCTATTTTTTTTAAGACAAGCAGCAAATGACTTGTCACAAACAGTATTTTATGGTAGAAACAGAGATGCATAAGCCTCTTGTGAGGCCTCTTCTAGAAATTGCCAAAGTTTCTTGTCACCAGTGTTTAAGATTATCCTGAGGATAATCAAGGGGAAAAGATCCTGTTTCATGAGAACAGATTAAAAGATTTAGATCTTTGTTTGTTTTGACTAATAAAATGTGGAGGATAGTATTGATGCCTATGAATATATCACTAGAACAGAGAGGAGAGTTTTACATTATTAGACTCTGTCAATATAGGAATAAATAGTTACAATGTTGGTGGGCAATCTCTAGTCCTGAGTAAAGAAAAATTCTGGAATAGCTTGCCAGAGGAAGGTTAGTTGGAGTCTGAACCGATTATTTTTAAGATAGCATTCAATCTATTTTATGTAACATGATTTCTATAGCAGTTTGGTTGCCTATATTTAATAACCCAAAGAAAAGTGTCTTCTCACTTTTTGCATTTTGGTTATTGACCCAAATTT
>VZTU01019140.1:0-16073 GCA_013400835.1 Zapornia atra
TGGGACCGAGTCATTTATCACATCTTGCAACTGTTGAAAACACTTTTATGTGGCTGTGCCATTTCCCCTGTCCACATCCTTTCAGAGAGCTAATACAAAATACAACCCTTTCTGACTGGTCACTTTGACCACATCCACTCATCTCGCATTCTTTGTTGCATCAAACACAAGTTGATTGGCTTTGACTGCATATCCTTTTACTGTTCCCCTCTCAGGGTGCAAAGGGGAATGAATTTCCACCTACAGCACCTGCCTCCATCTCCAGCTTCTGAAACGATCAAATAATTTCATGCTATCCTCTTATTTTGTCTCAGCTATTTGAAAGTAGCCTGAACATCCTTCAGGCTGTCTCATTCTTCAAGGCTTTCTTTACTAGGAGGCTTTCAACTATTACTTTTATACATATCAGAGCAATTTAGGAAGTCTTTAATTAAGAACATGGACTGCTGTGTTAACTAGTATGTTCACATCATGTCCTAGTGGCAAATTCCACCCACCTATCTTAGGTCTATTATATGCTTTTGGTTCTGATACTATCCTTTTGCTTTCTATACAGCTTTGAACAGAGTGTGCATCCTGGCACTCAAGCAGAGTCCCTTGAAGTTAACAGCAATAGCAGGGGAGAAAGAACCCAAACCAGCAGCAAGCAAACCTCTACCTTTTCCTTCAGTTATACAGAACTACTTCCTGCTTACTATGAGAAGTAAAAGTAAACGTCCCCTTGCTTTAGGTTGAGATAATTACAGATAGTAAGCGAGGGTTAAAAGCTGCACGTTTGTACCCACAGTGCTATGGCACGCTGTTACCAGTGACCCCAGAAACCCACTACAAGGCCAGCAAAACTTCATACACAACTCAACTCATCTAAGAGTCCACTGACTGTAGCAATGAAAGAGTTGGTACCAGCTGGTATTATTACAGCAGTTCTACCTGACTTGGAGACAAATTCCTAAAGAGCATTTTCTTTTCTCCCTTTAAAAAAAAGTTATTGTTAATTTTAACGGAAAATCTCTACGAAGTCCCAATGACACGAAACCCCAGCATTTTGTTTCGCGCTTGTCATCACGCAGAGCTGTCAGCCGAGCCCGCAGGCAGGGGCAGGAGAGGGGGAGAGAGAGGATGCTGTGGAAACGGCCGCAGGCCGCCAAGGAGCACCCCGTGCGGGGCCAGCTCCCGCCCCGGGCGCGTCACAGCCGCTACTCTACCGGCACTCTACGGCACCCCTTCAGCCGCTGCCCGCCCCCCCGGGCCCGTTGCGCCCCGGTGCCCTGCCTCTGGGCAACTTCCCCCCGCGCTGTTCCTCGTCCCTGTGAGCTCCGGCAGCCCAAACACGCCGCCTGCCGACCCTGCCCGCGCCGCGCAAGCCGGGGCGCCCCGGGGGAAACACAGCGAGCGGCCGCGGCCGGCCCACGGCCCGCAAGCGTCCCCTCGGGCCCTTCCCTCCCCTGCCTGTCCCCAGCTACGCTGCTCAAAGCTCTTCGCTTCTGCCTCTTCTCTTAAAGGGGAAAGGCGCTCAAAACCTGGACGCCGCACCCCGCCTGGGAAGCGTAAGGTTCGGTTCTTGAGGCTAAGCCTGGGTTCAGGCATGCCCTTCAGAGTACGGTATCCGCCCCATAACTGCGCCTGTATTTCCTTAGAGGCTCTATCTATCTAACAACTTACACCTCGAGCACAGCAGCCAGCCATTTGCTTTGGAGTAAGTCGAAGTCTCCCTTTCCGCAGGGGCTTCCTCATATACCCTGGCGTGAACATTCTTAATCTCGTGTTGTCTCTGCGTTTCTATCACTCCTCTCCCTTGCAGGATAGCTGTGAACTCGGGCCTGTACCATTAGGGCGCTATCGGGAAGAACACCTAATGCTCAGGAGAGGGAACCACAGCAAAAACACCCAGCAACTTCTACAAACTACGAGCATCTAACACAGAGGAAGAAACCATCGTGTGACCAAAGTACAGCTCTGCAGGCTGGTCCTGACGTGAAATAAATCTGCACTCAGTATCAATATTATTCTAGCAGCAGCATCATTTAAAGAGAGCCAGATGTCTGCAGATACTTAAATACTCTTCTTCAAAGCATCAACTAGAGGTCATCAATTTTGGTCAGCCCAACACAGAATACTGGGGGTACCTCCTTTTTCCCCCGTGTGCCACGTAGGGACAATTGTTCACATTTTCTAAACGCAAACTAAAGTTTAAGTCACATCTCTAGGCAGGATGATTTTCCCTTACTTTGTCCCTGATGTTCACAGCATCTTTAAGTCATCGGGACAATGGTGACCCAGGAGACCCTGCAACCGGTAACTATGAGTCTAACACGAGGACCAGGCATCACTTTGGTAAGTGAGCAGGTAAGCGAATACACACGGGTGCTGGTGAGTGTGTGGTAGCTGAGCTCCCCCCTCCTCTCACCCGGCGGGGTGGGGAGGAGGCACAGACAGAAGCCCCCAGGGGCGGGGTAAGGGCAGTTCGCCGGCACAGCACAGCGAGGGGGAAGAACAGCAGAGCCCGTGACAGAGCGCAAACGCGGGAGTAACGCGGAGCACTTACCGACACGTCCTATCCGCCGCCCGGCCGCGCTGGGACTGCCCCGGGGCCGCACCCCTCCCCGAGCAACCCCTTTTGTTGGGGGCGTGACGTCACGTGGTGTGTAAACAAATCCCGGTAACTCGGCTCACCTGTGCTGGGGGCGGTGGCTCCGGCCGGGCCAGAGGAACCAGGGCAACGTGTTGTAACAACTTCTGTTACTGTTCCCCGTGCCCCCGCAACCCGGGAAGCATTTACTGTACCTCTGTGGCTCATGCCCAGCTTGGCAGGGTGTGTGCACAGGCAAAACACATTAAAAACTATTCCCAGGAGGTATAAGCCACATGACTTGCACCTAGGAAGAACATACATGATGCTTCAGCAACTGCGTGAAAGTCCTTATAGCCTAACAGGTCTAAGCTGTCTTTCCCCACATCCCCCCAACCCTCCCCGAAGCAGGTGGAGGGACACAAAAATACAAAGAGGTGTAACTCCACCCCCCTCAAAAAAAAAAATCTTTATTGATTCACTAAATTCAGAACGACTGTAAATCTCAGAAATGTCTCAGCTGTGCCTTGAAATTATATGCATAAATCTCAACTATACAAGCTGCATGGTAACAATCTGGACTCTCATTCTACTTTGAACAACAGTAAACAAGTGAGAAAGCATGCCTCTCAGGACAGCCCATCACGACAATAAAATAGTGAGAAAGTGTGCCTCTCAGGACAGCCCATCACGACGATAAAACCCAAGCTACTGCCTGCTTCAGAACTCCAGCCTGTACCTTACAGCAGCATGCCACTTCTACTAGTCATGTACAGCCCTGCAAACTGATACTCGAAGCTAAAAGGTGTCTATATTATTACTTCCTTGGTGTCCCTGCAGCCCTGAACAGCAGTTTGAAAACACTGTGCTTGTCCATAGTGTTATTTCAGTCCTCACAGAAAACAATTTACCCGGAGAGGTACAACCGTTGCTGGTACATTTTCCTTCAGCTCATGTTTTTCCGTGTGGTTTATTGTTCACAGGACAGAACTGAAAATGATCCTGCCGCAGCTCCTGAATTCACTCCTGCACTGAGTTTCGCCCTTGGGGATCAACTTTGTTGCTTCCTAACTGTCATTCACTGAGCCCTAGTTCCCAAGCCACACACACACACAGTGTAACCCGGGCAGTTGGAGGCGTGTGTTTCACTGCCACTAAATCCAGAATTTAGCCATTTAAAAATCAGGCCAAAAATCGGCACTCCTAGAAGCCAGGAGAGGCTTAAGCTGCCGTTAGTTACGACGCCCAGGCACTTAATTTTAGATCGTTAGTAACTACGCGCCGCCGGTACTGAGCAGGTGACCTACTTCGCCATTAGTTTGATGACTCAGGTGGGACCTAAGCGAAAGAATGCCTTCCAAATCTCGAGTTCAGACCAGAAGGCAGCCAGATTTGGTCACACCTTATATAAACGAGCACGTCGTGGCCCAGCCCCTAGGCAGCGGCTGAGCGCCACGCACCGCACCGCTCTCACTCCGCCCTCCCCGGGGAGGGCAAGCGGACCGAGCCCCGCGGGTCGGGGTGAGGGCGGATACCGACACGGCACCGTGAGAGGGGAACGGCAACAACAGCGGAGCCCCGGGCGGAACACGCACACTGGAGGATGGCACCGCGCACTGCAATGACCTTCCGACCTGCCCGTCCCGGGGCCGCTCCGCAGCTGCGGCCTCCAGCCCCTTTTATGGGGGCGCGGCGGCAGGCGGTGCGGAAGCAGCCCCGGCCCACTCGCCTCACCTGTGCCGGGTGCCTGGCGGAGGCGGCTCCGGCCTGGCCGGCACCGGGCAGCAAAGCAAACGGTCGCAGGCACACACTTCACTTCAGCACTACCTGCACACTCCGGGTGCCGGTGCCGGGTTGCCTCTGCCTGCTTGACACAAGTTCAGACATTCCACGCCTCTCCCCAGTGGAAACCGAAGGTTTTAGCGTATTTTAAAACTGATGGGACTACACGGTGAAGCCTGAGGCTACCCCATTGTGCTCTGTAACAACTGGTTACAGCTGGGGGGAGCAGAACCTCAGCCTACCAAGCTGGGGTACTGGGAGTACTGGGCTTCAACCTGTTTCCACAGGTGATCAAGTATTTGATGCCGAGCTGCTAGTGCTCAATTAGGAATCACAGAATCATTTAGGTTGGAAAAGACTTTCAAGATCGTGAAGTCCCAAGTGTTACACAACACTGCCGAGCCCACTGCTAAACCATTCCTTTAAGTGCCACATCCAGGCATCTTCTAAATACCCCCAGGGATGGTGACCTAACCACTTCCCTGGGCAGCCTGTTCCAAACAACCCTTTCAGTGAAGGAATTTTTCCTGGTGTTCAGTCTAAACCTCCCCTGGTGCAACTTGAGACAAGATAGAGCTGTAACTTCCTATTGAAAAGCTGTTGAACCTCCCTAACTACATCAAATGTTCTTTTTATAGATTATTTCATATTTAACAAGATGCAATTTCCACCAGTACACAAAACCTTTATGAACTTGGTAATTAAATTCACAATACAAAAAGTCAATATCCAACCTTATATTTAATTAAAAAAAAAAAATCCCATTGTGTAATGATGCTAATGCCTGTCTGCCCATAACAGCTTGTTAATGGGTATTTCCCTGGTGTTATAGGTATATTATCAAAAAAACACCCCCAATTACAGAAGAAGCTTCAACTGGAAATTAGATTACTTGTATACCAAAGTCAACAACCACACAAGAAGGTTTCATGAATTCTGCTGCCCCTGAACCACTTGTGAAGCTGTACTTCAAGTTTACTTCCCACTTTGTATTAAACAGATAAGTGAAACTAATAGATGGAAACGGCCCTGTGTCCTAAAAACAAAAACCAACCCCAACCCCAAACAGGGAGGTTAAGGAGATATTTAGACTGCACCAATTTTCATATCACATCTTACTGCCACCAAAAGAAACTACATTTGTTCTCACACAGGAACAAAAGCTTTTACAGACTGGAATCAAAGTGCTCCCCAGTAACGAGCTGACTAGTCTTAGCTCAAGGTACATCCTAGACTGGGATTTCTGAATCATGCATTTTTTCCATCTTGCCAATAGCTTTCATATACATTTAATGGAAACTCTGTATTACATGGGAGCAACTTAGAAGTCCACTGTAGGAAAAAGAATTAGACATTGCAGCATATACTTTGAGAGGTTAACCTGCTGTTAACCAGTGACTGTTCCAGGCCATTGTAAGCACAATCTAAGTACCCAAGTTTATCACTCCCCTCCACAGCTGGACAGAGGAGAAAATATGGCTCATAGGTCAAGATAAGGACAGAGAGACATCACTCACTGGTTACTGTCATAGGAAAATCAGGCAAAAAAAATAATTATCCATAAAATCACACCACGGTGAAAAATAAAAACAAATCTTAAAACACCTTCCTGTGACCATTCCCTTCTTCCCAAGCTCAACTTCACTCCTGATTTCTCTCCCTCCTTCCCCCCAACAGCACAGGAGAACAGGGAATGGGGGTTGCAGACAGTTCATTACGCATCTCAGCCACCCCTTCCTCCTCGGGGAGAGGACTCCATACACACTTAGCATGCTCCAGCATGGGGTCCCTCCCACAGGAGACCATCCTCCATACACTTCTCTAATGTGAGTTCTTCCCACAGGCTGAAGTTCTTCACAAAGTGCTACAGCATGAGCCCCTTTCATGGGGTCACAACTCCTGACATGAGCTTGCTGCAGCATGAGCTTCCCATGGGATCACAGCCTCCTTCAGGTGCATTCATCTCCTCTGGAAAGGGGACCTCCACGGGCTGCAGGTGGGTATCTGCTCCACCATCATTCTCCATGGGCTGCAGGGTGACAGCCTGCCTCACCACGGTCTTCTCCACAGACTGCTGGGAAATCTGTGGTCTGACACCTGGAGCACCTCATTCTTCCCCCTCCTTCTTTGCTGACCTTGGTGTCTGCAGAGTTGTTCACCTCACATATCCTCACTCCTCTCTCTGGCTGCAATTACTCTTCCTGTTGTGGAGTCTCCCCCTTTCTTAACTCTCTTACCCCAGAGACGCTATTACAGCCACTGATAGACTCAGCCTTGGCCAGCAACAGGTCTGTCTTGGAGCCGACTACACTGGCTCTATAGAACACAGGGGAAGCTACTAGCAGGTTCCCACAGAAGCCACTCCTGTAGCACCTCCACTCTACCAAAACCTTGCCATGCAAACCCAATACAAGTACTTATCACTACAAGGTTTCAGTAGAATTTGTGAACACTTAGTACTGTAAAATAGTAGAAATATTAGGATGAACTAGGCAAAAAATAAATAACTTATTTGGAAAGTGTTTTGTAGACTTAGAGGAAAAGCTAAGGTATTTCCTTGGTAAATACTGTAACTCTAACTACACTCCATTCTTGTCTTCAAGTGCAACTCATGACTTCAGAGCAAAACATTAGCTCAAAAATCTTCATTTTAAAACCAAAGTATATGAAGGTAGGTGTTGTAACGATATTTTTAGGTTCATTTTGCTGGAATATATACTTTGATGAAACATTGCTAGGACAGGATGATGCTATACATTCATCAAAACTGACATACAAATTCTGATCAGCAGGGCTATTTTTGTTCTTTTGTCTCCTCCAGGAGACAGAAGGAAGCAAAATCAAAGGGCAGTGGTAAGGAATTTTGTTCACATATTGCAAAGGCTGCTCACTCCCACCCCCTTCTTCACTCCCAAACAGAACTTCATCGTCACTTAACATCCAACTGCAGAAACAAAGTGCTCCACACACAGACTGCACTTATATGTAGCTTTGGGTCACTACATGATTCTATTTGCCTGTGTCTTATTAAGCTGCTCTCAACCTCCCTCTCATTCCGAGTGCTAAGCTGTACCTGCAAAGCTGTGGTCTCTGTGATTTTGTCCTGTTCCCACCATAAGCTACAGAGGTTTCAAGAACGAAGCAATAGTAATATAATCCAGATGAGAAACAAGGCAGGAAGAAAAACAGGAACATTAGATACCTACAGCAGTTCAGGATGGCATAATACAAATATTTCAGTTAAAGCAGACATGCTTCCAGTAATGGAGGAGGGGAAAAAAGCCTACGTTTTCCTTTTCCTCAGAAGATGGAAAACTCAGGGAGGAATGTTCCATCTCTCAGATGATATTTTCTGGGCCTAAAATGTTGGAAAAAGTCAGTCATCACTAAAAGTTTCTGGTCTCATTCTTTACCCATCTACCCTAGGCTTCCTCCACACTTCTAGGACTAATACTTTCTACAAAGTTGTCCAACCTATTCCAGTCTTTGGGTCATTAAATGTCCGTGTAATGACAGCTAATCAGCTCCTGCTCTTCTGTTAACAAGTTATCATCTTCTTGTATCCAACTCTATTGTCCTCCAAATCCTTTATGTTGAAGCCTAAACAAAAGCACTTCCCTTTTTAAGCATGTAACATAAGCAGCTGTGAGTCAGTTCAAAGACTGCCTGCATGGTATTTGCTCATCTCTGCCTCCTTTCCAGAAATGGATTCTTTTGACTATTCCTCCCTCTCTGGTTTTTTTTTTTTTGGTCAGTAGAGCTGTCATCTCTCCTGCCTGTGTAATCCTGCAATATGGAATGCTGTCAGCTATGCTGGTTTTAAGGATATTGCTACCGACTCTGAGCTGGCGCTTCGCTCTAGAGCCCCCTGTGTTTTATCTTAAGCTAGTTTACACTTATTTAAGAACTAAGACGGGTATTTAGCAGCCAAACGCTCCTAACTTGCATTTTAAGCCATTTACTGATGCTGTTTTTTTTCTAATTTCTGACTAATTCGACGCAGCTAGGACTGAATTAACTTGCTTTGGCATTATGTACAGCGACAGCTGCAAAGCATTGGAGCCACCAACTGTTCAAACATGGCAACAGCCACGAACTGTAGCTACCCGCTACTCCCCTCCAGAGCGGTGCGAAGCCACTCCTGTCACCGCGGAGCTTTATTCGTCACTGGAGGCACAACGTTATCCTACGTACCCTAGTAAAATTGCGGAACCTTTGGCAAAGATCGGCATACGCTTATCTCAAACGGTTCTACCGCTGCCTCTAGAGGTGTGGCACAGGCCTCACGCCCTAGAAGCTGCCCCGCTGCCGGCCGGGCCGGAGCCGCCTCCCTCCGGGCACCCAGCACAGGTGAGGCGAGTGGGCGGGGGCTGCTTCCGCACCACGTGACGCAGCGCCCCTATAAAAGGGGCTGGCGCGGGCGGCGGCGGAGCAGTCCCGAGGCGGTCGGCGGTTGGACGTGTCGGTCGGAGCTCCATGTTCCCCCCGCGCCGGGTCGGTAAGTGCGCTGTGCCCCGGGCTCTGTCGCTCCCTTTCCGCGGTGCTGTGTCAGCAACTGCCCTCACCCCGACCCGCGGGGCTCGGCCTGTTTGCCCTCCCGGGGAGCGAGCGAGCGAGCGAGCGAGGGCGGGCTGTGCTCAGCCGCTGCCCGGCGTGAACCGCGACAAAGCGCTGCCAGGTCTTTCCTCCGGCGCTCAGAGACGGTTACTGACGGAGGGAGAGAGCAGATGCAGCTTCGTGTGCCCTAGCTCGTACCAGTAACTTCATACAAACCTTTCATGAGTCGCTTAGCACACTTATAATTGGAAATAATTATAGTCAGAATTTCAAAACACTTAATGCCAGTTAATTAAAAAAAGCAACAAGTTGGAAACAGCCCCCCTTCAGAGCATACTGGTGAAACACCCCCCATGTTCTGCTCAAAACACACCTCAATACAACTTACCTTTCAAACTTGTTGGGAACCCCTATCTTCAAATCCAGGTATGTACTAATCCCCCCAGGGTTTATCTCATGACAGTGCCTACGTTGTAAATTTCTCAGTTGAATGCCTCAGCTGTTGGAAGCTCTGCCATTCTGTGGAGCAGAGTTCAGTGCACCACCATCAGCGAGTTTGCTGATGCTACCAAGCTGTCAGGTGCTCTTGACTCTCTTGAGGGACAGGAGGCCTGGCAGAGAGGGATTGAGAGAGATTGGAGCATTGGGCAGTCATCAGTGGCATGACATTTAACAAGTCCAAACACCAGACTCTGTAACACCAGACACAAGTAAAATATAGAGGAGTGGCTGGAGAGCAGCCCTGCGGAAAGGGACCTGGGGGTGCTGGTCAGCAGCAGCTCAACAGGAGTCAGCAGTGTGCCCTGGCTGCTGAGGGTAAACTACACCCTGGGGTGCAACAGCAACTGGCTGTGATTGTCCTGCTGTATTTGGGGGTGGTGCAGCCTCACCTGCAGCCCTGTGCTCCAAAAATTAAGAAGGATGTGAAGGTCCTTGAATGTGTCCAGGTGAGGCCAACAAAGCTGGTTCCAGGGCTGAACGGCATGTCCTGTGAGGAGCAACTGAGGGCTTACCTAGTTTGGAGAGATGGAGTCTCAGGGGTGACCTCATTGTCCTCTGCAGCTTCTTGAGAAGTGGAAGTAGAGAGGTAGGTGCTGAGCTCCCCCTGGGATCCAGGCTTAGCACTTGTGGGAACAGTTCAAAGCTGCACCAGGGGAGATTCAGACTGGACATCAGGAAGCATTTCTTTACCAGGAGTGTGGTCAAACACTGGAACAGGACTCCCAGAGAGGTGGTCAAGGCCCTGAGCCTGTCAGCATTTGGAAAATGCCTTAACATGCCTTGGCTTGTCAGCCTTGAATTGATCAGGCAGTTGGACTAAGGATAACTCTAGGTGCTTTCCAACTGAAATAGTTGTGTTGATTGAATTCAGGTGGAAACAGAAGTGAAAGAACAGCTGGATGATGTCAGCTTTTAAATTAATTGAGAATTTAATCCAATGTTCAACAGTATTTAGTACTAATTTTAGATTGTAAAGCATCCTGGAACCAGCTGACTTTCTATTACAACACTGCAGTAGCAAGCTACTAGGTAAGTCAAACAGTACAGCTCAACTATGAGAAGCCCAGAACTTCTTACAAACCAGGTCAGTTTTACAACACAATGTTATATTTAGTACCATGAAGCAATAGCCCAAGCATAAAAGAAAATTATTATAAATACAACTGGGGCAGACTCCACAGCAAGAAGTCATATTTTATTATATCTACTATAGAGAGTTTCATGGCACAAACCTTTCTTCATCTAGTCAAGACATCCTAGCTCTGTTACTGTTGTGTAACTACCTAATTCCCTGATGTGTGTTACACCCTGTGAGTGTATGAGATGGGCTGTGGCAGGGTCACACTACAGCTCTGTTCACTCAGTATCCCAACTGTAAAAGCAGATCCTGAGGGTAGAATTTTCTCCTTGATGTCCTTCTATCCACCTGTGACTTCAGAACTACTTGAATTACTCATCATGTTTTCTTCACACATCCCTGAATAGATTTCAATCCCTGCTTCCACCCTGGTTTTGTCTAATTACATCCCTGACCACTCCCACCACACTTGGTTATCTTCCCATGTTTGCAATCCAGCCAAGGCAGAAAACCCTCATGCTGACACCATTTCAGGGTTTCAAGAAGAGAAAAAACATTATGCACTTCCAGGTTAAACACCTGCACTGCCCACAGCTGACTGCAGTCATCAGAAAACACATTCAGACAAAAGCAGTTTCTTCCCCTCCCAAACAGGTTTTCCTCAAAGAATTGAGTTTCATAGACACCACCAATGAGGATGAGGGAATACACAGCAAAGAGTCATGTTCTGTCAAGCTACAGCGACTCCTCTATTTCCTCATCATTTGTGGCAGATATTACACAAAGTCCTTTTACTAACCAACCTGTTCATTGCTTTACATTGTGTGGACATAAATAGATGCTAGTTTCTATGTATCAGCAGCATTCCCATATGTGTATTTTGAAGCACACAAGTATGTGCCTATACCCAGAAACATAAAAATACTACAAGAGAGGGAAAGGTGTAGACTAGGGAAACAAGAACCAGCTATGAAGGAAGGATGTTTAAAGTTTTAAGAAAGTAGGAAAGCTCCCTGTTTATTTCACATTTCTCACTCCCCTCAAGGACAAAGGTGTGACATAATTTGTGAGTAGAGTTAGTTTTTGACCTTGTATGCTCAGGGAAAGGCTAGCACTGGAAAAAAGTCAGGGGAAGTGAAAGAAATTTAAGAATCAGAAATTTCAAGTGTCTGTAGCTTTATTAAATGCCTCCCCACAATGCTCTCCAGAATTCCCAGTAGCTACTGAAATTCTAACATCCAGCAAGTTTAGTACTTTAATATTACTACATAGTGCTATAAAAGGTTCTTACCTATACATGAACAGTGGGATAGGCAACTATAGGTAAGGGGAACAACAATACTTCCTGCAGCAACAAATTCTGATTATAAAGGACCTCCTTCTCCAACATTGCTCAGTTGTTCAAGTTCTATATAGAATGTAACACACAAAACCACTTGCTGAAAGTACTGGACAATCTGTGACCAGAATGTGACAATTTGGCAGCTGTCAAGTAAAAGGATTTAATCAAAAGGATTGGTCAGCATAAAAGTAACTGAGTTTCATTAAATAAAAGTAGGTTCATTACAACAAATGCTATTCCCACCTTTTTAGGTGAATCAGAGCATGGTTTCTGTTACTGTTGTGTATATATCAGAAACTATATATATGTGTATTTAAAAAAGCACATCTGTTTTGTCAGTGTTCAAGTGTTTAACCTGTGAGATCATATTTAAGTACCTCAAAGTTCATTTCTATGATCCCTGGATGTATTAGGAAGACTGGCAGCATCAGAGGTACTCAGGTTGGAATGGACATGTTAGGCACTCATCGTTGTCATTTTACCCACTTAACAAGCTGCCTAAGCAAAGGCATCTGAGCATCACTTTAAGACCTCTTATTTTGCTAGAGGGTGTTCAGCAAAATAAGGAAAGTGACAGGTAATTCTCTTCATCACTCCCCTGTTTAACATGTTCCCTTTTTTCTTCTCCCATACCTCACTTTTACTGTGAGGATAGTGCTACAACATTCCACTGCATTTGCAGACAAATTATGTACTGGTCCTTAGAGTCCCACCACATCTGCCTAAGAACGATGCTCAGTATTCTGGTATCTCAGTAATAAAGTCTCCTTTCATACTTGTGTCACAGTGAACTAGAAGACTTTAAGACATAAAGCCAGGAAAACTGGTACACAAATGCTGTGCTTTCAGACTTGCTGGCAGATCCAAGAAAAGGAGCTTGAGGATTCTTAGAAAAAGGCAAATATAACCCAAATACCAGAACAGACCACGTTAATCAGGGCTATCAATGTCTGTCTTTACCATTGGTGAGACTCTCAAGGTATGCACAAGATACCCTACTGTAAGTCAGGAGCACACCAGACACCCAGGTGTCAGGGAAGTTCTGGTTTTGTTGGGTCATGAAAAGCCAGATGAGGATGCTCCCAGTGAGTAGAACTAACCTCTCACTGGTGAGCAGAAGAGCAAAGCAGCTCGGTGGGGCTCTGACAGGGTGTTCAAATCACACAGAAAATCCAACTACTGATAAATGCACCTGTTCTCTCAGTCACAGCTACCGCATGAAAAACCACACATGCCCCGCCTTGCCAGTTGGACACAAGGTGGTGTTGCTGCCCTATGGAACTGGCATCTGGTAATCTCCTGATTGAGAAGACTAAGGGGGGACCTAATTAAAGTCTGGCCCAGGATTCAGCATTAGGAAGTGCTGCCTTTATTTATTTCTCCAAATACCAGCTAACATTGACATCAGGACAAAATAGACAGCCACAAACAAGCAATTCAAGGCAACCTGGGTGAGCAACCTGCATGACCAGGAGACTTAGGCAGGTCACACTTCCAAACATGGGGCTGGTCTCATTTCAACAGCAAGGACCCCAGTATAAGACATTGAGCTGTTGGGGCAGTCCAGAAGACAGCTAGGAAGCTAAGAGGGCTGGAGCACCTCTCCTACAAAGACAAGCTGAGAGAGGAGTTGGGCTTGTTCAGCCTGGAGAAGGTTCTAGGGAGTCCTTATAGAGGCCTTCCAGTGCTTGAAAGGCCTACAGGAAAGCTGGAGAGGGACTGTTTACAAGAGCATGGGGTGATAGGCCTTAATCTGAAGGAGGGCAGATTTAAAAGTAGTAATTGCGTACTGTGAGGGTGGTGAGGCACTGGCACAAGTTGCTCAGTGAAGCTGTGTCTGCCCCCTCCCTGGCAGTGTTCAAGGCCAGGCTGGATGGGGCTGTGGGCAACCTGGTCTAGTGGAGGGTGTCCCTGCCCATGGCAGGGGAGTGGAACTACATGATCTTTGAAGTCCCTTCCAACCCCAACCATTCTAATATTCCATGACCACTTAATCCCAAGGAATGCTTCTCCCACATCACCATGTCCCAAAACAGAATTATCATCTGGGAGTACCATCTGGTGGAAGCCATAGCAAAAGCTGTTACAACAGTGGTTTTCAAGAGTGATTGATCTGGATTTTTCTGTTCTGGGCACAAAGGAAAACAACAGGTTTCTCAAGGCAAGTACTAAAGAAACCCAAATAACAAACCCACATCAAACCTGAGACAGGACAAGTATTTCAATTCCCAGTTTAACTTAATTTCAGCAAGCTAAGGTGACTTGCTACAACCAAAATCTAGCCTTTACCAAGAAGGGACCTTTGCTATCCCTGTAAGCTCCTGCTTCATCCTTTTCATCCCCTGACAGCCCTCCCCCAAAAAAGAAAGGCTCTGTCTGGAGTCTCTAAGAAACTACTCCAATAGCCTTAGCTATTTTGGTAGCCCCCCTACAGCAGCTTCTACCTCTCAATGATTTCCTTCCCTCTCTACCTCCTGGTAGACAGGGAAGAAATACAGATGCTCATTTTTATGCAACTTTATCTAGGCTTCCTTCCACTGTGTCGTTATCAGAACTTTAGATCACAGGTAAACAGGCTTTTTACCCATTTGTTGTTTAGATTCTTCTGCAAAGGCTCCCTTGTAGTTAACTTTTGTAAAAGAGGGAAGGGGCAGACTTTCCAAGCTCCTCCAGGCTGTAGAGAGAAGACAGTTTATCACTAGCAGAATTCTGAAATAGAGTCCACGTTTTATGAAGAAAGCACATCCTTTAAATTTGTATTCAATGTTAAGACAGTTCTTTTGTTTCCACAATGCCTCCAAGAATATGCTTACGATCTTGCTGGCTTCCCATACTTAAAGATTGCAAAGCAGAATCATAGGGGTTGGAAGGGACCTTAAGAGATCATCGGGTCCAACCCCCCTGCCAAAGCAGCTCCCTAGGACATATCACTCAGATAGGTGTCCAGACGAGACTTGAATATCTCCAGAGAAGGAGATTCCACCACCTCCCTGGGCAGCCTGTGCCAGGGCTCTGTCACCCTCACTGGGAAAAAGTTCTTCCGCATGTTGGTGCGGAACTTCCTGTGCCCCAGTGTACAGCCATTGCCCCTTGTCCTGTCCACACAGACCACTGAAAAGGGGCTGGCTGATTCCCCCTGCATCCCCTGCTTAAGTTAATTATAGACTTTAATTAGGTCCCCCCTTAGTCTTCTCTTCTCAAGGCTGAAGAGTCCCAACTTACTCAGCCTATCCTCATAGGGGACATGCTCCAGGCCCCTAATCATCTTCGTAGCCCTTCTTTGGACTCTCTCCAGGAGGTCCCTGTCCTTTTTAAACCAAGGAGCCCAGAACTGGACACAATACTCCACGTGGGGCCTGACCAGGGCAGAGTAGAGGGGGAGGATCACCTCCTTTGACCTGCTGGCTACACTCCTCCAGATGCACCCCAGGATCCCATTGGCTCTCCTAGCCACCAGGGCACACTGCTGTCCTTCAAATCTACAGGCTTTGAGGTGATTCTCAGTGTACATGGAGCTGCATGTTGTGCAGATGGAGTGTATGATTTTCTAGCATTAACTCCATGTGGTTGCAGGCACCTGAACGTGGCTCTGATATACAGACACTATTTACCCAGCTGCCAATACTGAATGCTTTGTTTGGTATACATACATACAGTGCTGGTCACAGCTCCCAGTTTCCCCAGGTAATCACTCACATGCCAAAGCATGAAGTACATCTGTCAAGGCCAGGGATGCTGGTAGAATTTGGGTGGGAATTATACCAGCAGATGAAGGATAGAGCTTGGATTTCAGATTGTGTCCTGACATGCTATTTGGACTATTGCTACATGAAAGTAACCCAGAGAAGCATCCAATCACTGGAAGAAGGCTTACTTTTTATACATGGGGCTACACTGCCAGGAGACAACTTGAAGATTTGGGGAGAAAGTAATGCCAATAACAAGAGTACATTCATCCTTCATCACTTGGAATCTGGGACAGTCTTAGAACACACTGTCACAAAGTACCACACAATGGGTTCTCCAAGGCTTTGATTCCTTTTTAACAACTACTCTCTATTCTCACAGTATAATATTAAGTTTTCAGCATGTGAAAAAACCAATTTGTTGGGCTTTCAAGTGTAAGTCATGACCTCCAAGGATCCTCAGTATCCAGTAAACTGCAACCAACTCATGTTGTCAGGAAGGGGATTTGTTCAAAACTGTTATACTCACGAATTTATTCCTCCAAGTGCTCACCAGCC
>VZTU01019141.1:9049-24470 GCA_013400835.1 Zapornia atra
ATAAAAATAAAATTAAAATAAAAAATAAAATTAAAATAAAAAATAAAATAAAATATAAAATGAAATAAAATTTAAAAATAAAATAAAAAAAATAAATAAAATAGAATATGAAATAAAAAAATAAAATAAAAAAATAAAATATTTAAAAAAAAAAATAAAATTCCCTGAACCACTGCTGCCTTGGAACAAGGGTTTCCCAGAGTTACCTATCAACACTGTGGCTGCAAGAACACGAATTTTTTCTTTTGCCATCCAGCAAGCTGGTTTCTGGTTCACAGCTCGGAGCAGGGCTGTGTTTTCTGAGAGTGCTCCATCTCTGCCTGCCTCAGCTGTCCGACCGAAAGCCGCAAGCTGCCCCTTCTCCTTACCTGTGTCAACCTGACAGGCACATTTATCTTCCTTAAAATGAGGTCCTCGTTCTATTTCATGCAAGCAGCAACTGTTAAGTCTCATTTTCATTAATTCAGAATAATGTGGTGAGCAGGTGAAATGCCTCAGGAAAGGCAATGCGGTTGCTCGGACAACACTCGTTCATACCTAAAATGTGGAGAGACTTGGAGCACATCAGTAACAGTAGGACTGTAGAAAAATGGTTTTCCACACACAGGGGAAAAAAGAATTACAAGGTTGTAAAAGACCTTTAAGATCATCAAGTCCAACCATACCTGTCCTATGCTAAACCATATCCCTGAGCCCCTCATCTACCCGTCTGTTAAACACATCCAGGGATGGTGACTCAACCCCCTCCCTGGGCAGCCTGTTCCAGGCCCTGACAACTCTTTCAGTAAAAAATTTTTTTCTAATGTCTAATCTGACCCTGGCACAGCTTTGTGCCATTTCCCCTTGTCCTGTCTCCTGTCACCTGGCTGAAGAGAGCATCGCCCACCTCTCTACACCCTCCTTTCAGGTCTCCTCTCAGCCTCCTCTTCTCCAGGTTAATCCCCAGCTCGAATGCAATGTTCAGTCAAATAGTGTACTGACACCACCATAAATAAAAACAAAGAGCTTTCACAGTGTTGCCTGTATCTTTTCAAAAGCTTAATTAGACTTTATTCTTGGATCATCAACTACTGAACTCAGCTCCTTCCATGAACACCAGCAGCTCTGTTTTAAACATGGTCATTAGGAAAACTTGGATTATTTATCCTTAGGTATATTGTGAATTGGAGAAATCAAGAAAATACTTACAAGAAGTATACTGTTAAAGTATGCCCAGAGAAGTAGTGGATGTTGCCCAGAGAAGTAGTGGATGCCCCGTCCCTGGAAGTGTTGAAGGCCAGGTTGGATGGGGCCCTGGGCAACCTTGTGTAGATCCAGGCCTGGACGTTGGTGGCCCTGCCTGTGGCAGGGGGGTTGGAGCTCTATGATCCTTGGGGTCCCTTCCAACCCAGGCCATTCTATGATTCTATGAAAGTAATGTGTTACTACAGTGTTACCAAGTAATATTTATAAATCATATCTTGTGAAATTGTGATATCCAGAGGTCCCTCCTGATAAAATGGATAAATAAAACTAAATGGGTTCTCATCTGTATACAAGTACACAAATGAAACAGCCTTCTCCTTTTCCTTCACTTGTCAAATTTAAATATTTACAACCTTCATGGCTTTGTGATACCTTCTATCCAAAGAAAAAGCTTCTTTACACACTGCCTCAACAATCCTGTATGACTAATAAACCCTTTTTGCCATTGTTCACATACAAACGAGCTTCAACGAGATTTCCTCTGCATTTGTCTGTCTCTGTGCTTCTTTCAGGGAATGGTAAATGAAAACTAAAAAGTTATTCCTTTCTACTTCATGTTGAAACTCCTCTCTTTTTGTTGGCAGAAACAATTCAGCACGAGAGGCTGTTTTCAATAGGGACAGAAGCTCTGGGGGAATTTCTCTGCGTTTACTGAGGCCTGGTAGTGCTGGCAAAATAAAAATCATGAGCAGCTGCAAAAATTGCTAACAGGAAATGGGGCACTGCATCATAAAATTGAGAGTCAAAGCATCTCCTCAAGTTGTAGAAGTCGGGCAGAAGAGGCAGCAATTTACACGCACCCGGGCTTAGGAACGCCTGAGGGCACTGCAGTTGTGGTTGACCTGAGCTGGTAAGAAACCAGAGGGAGATGAAGGACAGGAGGCCATGAAAGGGCAGCAGGACACGTGGGATCTTTTTTCCCCCTGGTCAGAGTACAGACTCAAAAAGTGTTTAGTTTCAGAAAAAAAAAAAAAGGTGCCAAATCATCAGAGGGAACAGACTGTGATGAGAGCCATAAATCTATTTAGATTAACTGAAATTTTCACCCTTTGGCTTCAAGTAGAAGAACTAAATATTTTTTTCTTGCAACTAATCTGTTTTGACTCTATGAAAAAACATTTTCATTGCAATAAAGTTATTAAAGTCTTAGCACTTACTGTTTTGTAGTTAATATAGGAACTTTTTTCTCCCCGCCTGCTAGTTTCTCTGCAATAAATTTCTTTGCACAGGTCAGCTCCTCGCTCTAGTTCTCTTATTACTTCATTTAAGAGAATAATTTATTTTAAACCCCAAACCAAACACAGGATTGAAGAGTAGAGGTTAAGAAATGGAATAAAAAGAAAACAGACCTTCACCTTTCATTATGCTTGTCTTAAGTATCCGCTTTATTAAACTTACTCAGTGTTTAAATCTGGTTTATTAAAAACCATCAATGTTTAGCTTATGCTATTTTTAAAGCAGTCTGTACTGTGTAGTATTTAATAGGCTGTCCAAAACAGATGAGGGGGTGTGTTTTTTTTTAAAAAGCAAACAAATTCAAAATGCTGGGAGATACCCATTTGTAAAAAAGTTAACGTTCACATAACCTTGGCCAGTGTCATATCAAGTTAATTTTATAAACCAACATCTGAAGTGTGTTTATTGCATGTAGTATGGCTACTCATTAAAGATATAATCTGGTTCCCTATTAGAAATCTGAGCACAGATTAACATTTACAATAGAGTTTAACCACGCTCTTCATCCATACAAAGACCTCTTCGCACCGCTGAGATCATGTAAAGGGGCACTTGTCAGTAGTAACCCCATTTTTCTGTGCTACCCCTAAAATCTCAGCTGAGGTACCAAGAATTACTTTAAATCAGCTCACCAATGAGAGTGCTGTTAACAGGTTAGATGAGAGCAGGGTCAATATATAGCAGGGGGGTAGAAGCAGAGCACAGCAGCAGCCACATTATTTAAAGTGTTACCTCCGAGACAGCATTGCCACGATGTTCACAGGGAACGCTGCCAAAATAAGGTGACATGATTTGAAGTGTTACTAGTTCTGAAGCAGCACAATTGCAGCATCTCCACTGCATCCTCATTTTTAGAATCAGGGGATGTAGTTCAAGTCACATGCTTCTCTTATTTGGTGCTGGTTTCCCCCCCTTTCTTTGCACGATGCAGTTCAGAATGCTCCAGCAAGACACATGATGCCTCAATCCTGACAGGAAGGTCCTGGTTTCTGTGATCCATATAAAAATGTAAGACCACTTAACACATGATAAGAGCAGCTATATATTATACAGAGAGATCTTTCTCAGGTCTGAATAGGCAGTATCTACAACACAGGAGACAACGGACAGCACGGGACACATCTATTTGCTTTGTGCTGCTTCAGATGCTGTAAGACAACTCTCCTCCAACCTGGCCAAAAATGGAGGTATCCCCATAGAGCAGCAACAGTCTCAGCTGAAACCCCCACCTACAAAGCCAAGCAGCCCTCCTGAGACCACAAGTCCCTTGACCCCCACGCCATTGTGTCCCCAAGACCAGCCTGTTCACAGCCTCCCAGGAACAGGTGCCAGTCAGTCTGCAGCCACCAGGACCACATGGGAATTCACTGGTGTGACCACACAGGGCATCACTTGGTTCCCTTGCTACCACCCTACCTCTGTCAGCAGCCACAGTAGGTGGTTTCATTGAGGTGGTTTCTCCCAAGAGGGACCAACAGACCATAGGGTCCTTGCAGGGTGGGTGGCTGGCAGCCTGCACGTTTTCTCCTTCCCCCATCTGACATACAGCTGCGTTCAGCATCTCCTGTCTGTTTGGCAGATCGCTCCTGGATCACGCTGCAGACTCTCCCCCAGGCCAAACAGGCCAGGGATTTGATGGGATCTATTTGAGGAAGTCCTCTTTGTTCCCCAGGGCTCGGTGTTGGGCCCAGTCCTGTTTAATATCTTCATTGACGACCCTGATGAGGAAACAGCATCCACCCTCAGTAAGTGCTGATGATACAGAGCTGGGAGGGGTGGCTGACACACAGGACACTGCGCTGCCATCCAGAGAGACCTGGGCAGGCTGGAGAGCTGGGCAGGGAGACACCTAATGACATTCAACAACAGCAAGTATAAAGTCTTGCACCTGGGGAGGAATAACCGACTGTATCAGTACAGGCTGGGAGAAGACCTGCTGGAGAAGAGCTCTGTGGAGAAGGACCTGGGGGTCCTGGTTGACGAGAGGTTGGCCATGAGCCAGCAGTGTGCAGTGGTGGCTAAGAGAGCCAATGGGATCCTGGGATGCATCAGGAAGAGTGTGTCCAGCAGGTNTAAAAAAGACAGGGATCTCCTGGAGAGAGTCCAGAGAAGGGCTACGAGGATGATTAGGGGCCTGGAACATCTCCCCTGTGAGGACAGGCTGAGAGAGCTGGGACTGTTCAGTCTAGAGAAAAGAAGACTAAGGGGGGACCTAATTAGTGTTTATAAATATCTTAAGTATGGGATGCAGGGGGAATTGGCCAGGCCCTTTACAGTGGTCTGTGGGGACAGGACAAGGGGCAATGGCTGTAAGCTGGAGCACAGGAAGTTCCGCACCAACATGGGGAAGAACTTTTTCCCAGTGAGGGTGAGGGAGCCCTGGGACAGGCTGCCCAGGGGGTGTGGAGTCTCCTGCTCTGGAGAGATTCAACACCCATCTGGACGCCTCCCTGTACAATATGAGCTGGGGAACTGCTTTGGCAGGTGGGTTGGACCCGATGATCTCTCGAGGTCCCTTCCAACCCCTGTGATTCTGTGATTCTTCAGCCACCAGCAAGGGGTATCTCCAGGGAGAGCTGGGAGCACCTTGCACATACAGGCAGGAGCTGTAACTAAGCCTCATGAAGCACAGCATGCTGAAAGTCCATTTCCCTTCCTTGCAAAAACACATTGGTATTTTGCAAAAGCAAACAAAAAGCCCCAAACTTTGTTCCATGTCAGAATGAAAAGTGGACATTTCTAAATTCCCAGTAGATAGAACCATGTTTGAGCAAAAAAAACCCAAATTTCTGGACCTCACAAGTTGCCACATCACATAATTGTTGTTGTCCTTCAGTCAGCTCTAATTATGAACTAATTGGATGAGTTTTTGTTTCAGACATTTCTGTGAATTGCCTTGAACTACAGAATCATAGCCAAATTTCTTAATTTATAAAGCTGCTCCTGCCTTTAGGCTCAAATGTATCACATACCCTTTTGGCATACCCTAGAAAGCAGGTAAATAATTCAAAATTTCTAGCTCTCCAGCTTATCCCCAAATCTAATGTCTAGCACATTATAGAAATAACAGTGAGAGGAAATAAATACAAGAGGGAGAAGTCATAAAAACAAAGCTCTATGAGGTTCCCATGTAAGGTCACCAGAAGAGTTTAGAGTGTTGTTTTTCTTCTTCCTAATAGAGGAGCTTAAATTTAATTTCTCTTTTCATTTTCTACTTTCCTCTGCTCTTTTCCTCTCAACCTCCATCCTCCTCTTTTCTTCTCCTCCAGCTTGAAACCCCATTCCCAGCCATATGTTTCTCATTGTGATCCACCTTCCATTTTTGGTCATAGAGCAAAATGTGGCTTGAAGATCCAAGAAAGTCAGAGCGTGTTGACACAAGGACGTTGGATTCTAGGTTTTGTCAACACTGAGCTGAAGAGCTTTGGGCCTTGAATCAATTTTAGCCTCCTTGACCAAGGAAACCCTGCAGAGAGTCAGACTAAGATCAACGAGAACAGATTTTCAAGTGAACAGAGCCATATAAGTATATCTTGCACAACAGGGGAGTGGGTTTTATTTTCTGTATCATCTGCCTCACTCCAACATTAAATCCAAACACTGCTCAATTTTGCTTGGCATGCAGCTCTTTGCAACAGAACCAGAAAGGTTTCTTGTAGGTAACATGCAGTAATGAGAGCCTGAACTTCAAACATCAGGAGGTAAGTAACAAACCCGAACAACTCCAAGGTCTTCCAGTGATCTGAAAGCAGCCTGGCTGGCACATGATGGAGAGTCCTGCTCCTTTTCCAGATGACCTGGGGAATATCCTGATAAAATACCCTGCTCCCAGACATCTGGGCACATGAAAGTGGGTCCACTGGCTAGCAGTTGAAAGTCCATCCCCCTACCTTGTGATTCAACTCACAACATGCGTATAAGGCTGGGGAATGGAAGAGGCTGGGGAATGGAAGAGGCTGGGGAATGGAAGAGGCTGTAAGGGAAGGAGAATCCAACTGATGTTGATATTTGAAATTTGCTAAATTCATGCTCTGCCAGATAGCCAAAGATTAATCTCAAAGTGTTTATTTTAATATGTATCTTATTTCTGACTTCCAGCTAGCTATCAGCTGGTGTAATATAAGCTTTAATTTTGGCACCACCAAGCCTTCATTTTGTTTACATTTTCACTCACACTTTCTTTGGTTTTATCATAAGCAATTTCATGATTTAATGGCACTTATTTTCTTGAATAAGAACAGGTGTAGGTAATTTTTTGGGGATGGGAGAGAGAGTTTTTACAAACTACCTATTTTCCATGTGTAGCTGCTTGCCATACCTGGGTCTTGAAAGGTCCCTTAGTTACAAGGCCATTTCTGAGGGAAAGTGGAAATAAACCAGAGGATTATCTGGCTTAAAATTTTGGATTAAGGATCGGGCTGATCTGATTAAATCTGAAAAGTTTTAATCATTTTTCCTGCCAGGACTCCAAACTGCATATTGAAAATATCACACTTTAATTTAGCTCAAAGAGAGCTATAATATAATCAGGAAATAACCAGGAAAACACTGGCAACACATAATCATAGCAACTGGTGATGAAAATAGGTGTTTTGCTGAGCAACCAGTGCTATTCTAATGCAGTCCATTCAGTGAAAGAATTTGGATTAATTCATTTAATCCAAATATCTTGAACCAGTTACAAATACTCCCTCTTTAAATGAGTACACCTACACAAGCAGACACAGGTTGGGGGTGGGGGGGTGTTCAGACTAACTGTCCATTGCAGATGCTGATGGACACAGCGAGGAAGCGGTTGCTGCTGCTGCTGCCTCACCTGCCACGTAGCCAAGGGTCACATTCCCCATCTCCCCAGGGCAGCTCAAGTCTCATCCCGCTCTCTTTGTCCTGATGAAGGATGAGCCCAACTCTAGATTGAATTTACAACTGCTGATCTGTTTTTAAGATCTGTGGCAGGTTTCCAAGATGACATCTTGGTGTGTTGTGATGCCTCCAGTAAGTGGCAGTGACATGTCTAATAGGAATTTTTTATGAAATTGATGTATATAAAGCTCAAGGATTCACACTACATGAGAGAAAGCAGTCTGGAGGTTCAGCCTTTCTAGCCAAGGTGGCAATGCTGAATCATCCTAAGCTACACTCCCCATTATCACAAAACACTGCAAGACCTCACAAGTGTTGAGGCACACAAGCAGGAGGCAAAATGCATCTCAACTTCTAGCCAGCTTTCTTGGATTGAGAAAATTTCCCAGCTAGAGAAAGCTACTCTGATTTTGGAGGGGAAAAAAAAAAAAGAAACAAAGAAAAAAAACCCCAAAACTGCACTAGAGAAATTAAAACAGAAGCATTGCATCTTGAAGATACATAAGACAGTGAAAATAAAGACAACATTTTTTGCACCTCTGCCTAAAACTTTCGTCCTCTTGGGACGTGGAAGACTTGCATACAGCATCTGTAGGAGAAAATGAACTATGTAGGGGTAGTGAAACAAGAGAATAAGAAATTATAAAGTAGGCTATAAAAAAAAAAAAAAAGAATAGGAGACAATTCCTAGACCTCACACAGCCTCTGTTAAACAATGGGAAGAAAATCTTTTAGGAATTCAGTAAGACCTGAGAAGAAATAGAGGGACTGTTGGAACAAACGGCTGCTGGCTCCAGTTCCACTGAACGACCTTGACTGTGCACATTAGAGCTAGCTGTTACATCAGGCACTGAAATAGAGAACAGACCATAAAAAACTCTGAACATTTCCTCCCATAAGATCCCTTTGTTATAGGACTCTTTTGTAGCATTTAGTAATAATTTCCTCTCTGACTAATGTTCTTGTGCAAATTCTAACGCCATTATGTTCTGATGCGAGCTTTCCCCTCTTTCTTAAGTTAATTCATCTTTATAGAAGTCCTTCAGCTGCCAGCCAGCACTGAAAAGTTATTAATTTCAAGTGACTTTAATAGCACAGAGGAGCTGAGGAGAAGTATTTCTTTACCAACACTTGACTGAATATCGTGTTTGTCCACTAATTGCTTTTTCTTTGCTGGAAATCCACCGCCTGGATCTCTGCCATGGTTCATGGCTTTTTCAGCTCTGATAAGGAAGAATGGGTACACTGCTAACAGGAAAAATAGGAAAGATCAAGACCAAATCAGCTCTTTTCCCCCCCCTGTTTGCATGGCAGGTCAATCACACAGTTACTGTAAAAACACTCCTCCAGTCCTCTCTGCACAAAAAATGTCCATTTTGGCACACACAGAAGCAGAGCCAAGGAAGCCAGACAAAGCGAGTCAGGAAAAGAGCTGCTCAGACTGCTCCTTCCTGTGTGGTTGGCCACATCCAGCTATCAAAGTAAAGGTGTTTCAAGACAGCATGAACCTATTGCTCAACTATTACTTCTCTTCTGATTCTCCAGAATATTGCATTCTCAACTAGATGATCTTTCGAGGTCCCTTCCAACCCCTAATGTTCTGTGAGTCTGTGATATGCAAGGGTACTTCCATAAGCCCTAGCAAAACCTCTAGGTTACAGCCCAGTGATGCCAATCACAGAGTCACAGAATCGTAGGGGTTGGAAGGGACCTCGAGAGATCATCAGGTCCAACCCCCCTGCCAAAGCAGCTCCCCAGCTCATATTGCACAGGCCGGCGTCCAGACAGGTCTTGAGTATCTCCAGAGAAGAAGACTCCACCTGCTTCACTAGCAGATAAACTAGTGCTCAGTCTGATTAGAGAACCTGGCAAAACACACAGCATGATTGCTGCACCAGAAACACCAGCTTTGGGAATTCCTCTAACACTCACACAAAAGATGGTAGAAAAATGTTTACAATCCAACTTCTGGGAAACTCAAGTCAAGAGGAGATACCAGAGATAGCAGAACATTTTGTATGCTCATGGTTAGAAGAAATAACAACCTCAGGCATGATTCCAAATAAATATAAACAATAAATAAACAAATAATAATCATCATCATCATCATCCTGTTTGCTTTAGAGAATCTGGCACTCAGTACCTGGTAACCACTCAACTGATCAAGAAGAAAGATGCCCTCGTGTTGTGAACATCCTCAGAGGAACCCCACAAATAGGAGCTTACTTGCTCTGGGGAAGGGAATATTTCATCCTTTTGTAAGTGTCCAAAAAGATTCTTCTGATTTGCTGTGAAAATCAGCATGATGTCTCTTTTCTTCTGTTTAGCTTTGTTCAAGTTTAACACAAACAGCTTAAATTCTGGAACAAAATATACTGCCAAAGACTGAAACTATTAAATCTTTTATCTGTTCCTCATGAATATCACATGCCCAGACAAATTAGCTTGTTCATAACACTCTGAGCTTAAGATTTTCTCTGTTAGAAAGAAAATACTTGTGATAACGTGTGTATAGAGGCACCTCTCCTCAGGGAGATTTATAGCATTTTTTTCCCATGATGCTAATTAAAAAGACTCATCAAGGTTACAGCTGAATACTGTTAGTCTTGCACAAAACACATGCACTCACAGTGATGTCGTGTTTAGAAGCTTGCTTAGGATTTTCAAATCATAAAGTTATGTCTTCTTCTTAAAACATTAATTCCATCAGGGAACGATTTTGGGTAGCTAGGTGACCAGTTCAATATGATCACCAGGTGCTGCTCACTTGGTCACACAAGCATTCACAGTCTAAGTGACAGTGGCACTGGTCCTTTGCCAACATTATATTCAGCATCTGGATTAAATGATTAAAGAAGCCCACGTGAGAAAGAGCAGTAAAGGAGAAAGCAACACGTTGCATGAACAACATGGGAATTAAATCCAGTGCTTCATCTTAGTGAAGGGCAAGGACAGAATCCAGAGCATTTTGGAATCTACTGGGGTGAATCTGATTCACGGGATGCGATGCAGCCCCTTGCAGCAAACCAACCCCACACCAAGTGTGAGGTGGGCCACATACAGCCCCTGCTCAGATGTCTGAGGATGCAGACACAGCCTTACCAATACAAGAAAGATGTGGAACTGTTGGAGAGGTGTCAGAGGAGGCCACAAACATGATTAGAGGGCTGGAGCACCTGCCCTACAAAGAGAGGCTGAGGGAGCTGGGCTGGTTCAGCCTGGAGAAGAGAAGGCTGCGGGGGCACCTCATTGCAGCCTGCCAGTCCCTGAAGGGAGCTTATAAGCAGGAGGGGATTCAACTTTTTAAAAGGGCAGATAATGGCAGGACAAGGGGGAATGGATTAAAACTGAAGGAAGGAAGGTTTAGATTAGATATTAGGGGGAAGTGTTTTACAGAGAGTGGTGAGGGGTTGGAACAGGCTGCCCAGAGAGGTGATGGATGCCCCATCCCTGGGGGTGTTCAAGGCCAGGTTGGATGGGGCCCTGGGCAACCTTGTGTAGATCCAGGCCTGAGGTTGGTGGCCCTGCCTGTGGCAGGGGGTTGGAGCTCTATGATCCTTGGGGTCCCTTCCAACCCAGACCATTCTATGATTCTATGAATCCGAAACCTTTGAACATATACATGCTGCATAAATTTAATCCCTCAAGTGTTCCAACCAAGTTCACTTGAGTTGTCTAACAGCAATGTTAAGAAATTCAGTTTGCTAATGATTATGCAGATATGTGATGGAGAAGGAGAAAGAATATAGACACGTGCTTCTGTTGTTCCCTTTAGATAGTGCAGCATTTAGCAAAATATTTGGTTTAGCGTTTAAATCACAGAATCACAGGGGTTGGAAGGGACCTGGAGAGCTCCTGGGGTCCAACCCCCCTGCCAAAGCAGCTCCCCAGCTCATATTGCACAGGTCAGTGTCCAGACGGGGCTGGAATCTCTCCAGAGAAGGAGACTCCACACCCCCTGGGCAGCCTGTCGCAGGGCTCAATCACCCTCACTGGGAAAAAGTTCTTCCCCATGTTGGTGTGGAACTTCCTGTGCTCCAACTTGCAGCCATTGCCCCTTGTCCTGTCCCCACAGACACTGAAAAGGGGCTGGCCAATTCCCCCTGCATCCCCTGCCTAAGATATTTATAAACATTAATTAGGTCCCCCCCTAAGTCTTCTTTTCTCCAAACTAAACAGTCCCAGCTCTCTCAGCCTGTCCTCATAGGGGAGATGTTCAGACACACACAAAAAGCCACCTCAGAAGGAGAAGCAGCTCTGCAAATAAAACCTACACACCAACAAGGAGCTAAACTATTCATAGATACACAGAGACAGTGAGGATAAAGTTCCAGGATTGGGTGCTCTAGGATTTAGCATCCACTCTGTAGATGACACTCTAAAAGAGCCTGTATCTAAAGAAGCTACAGCCAAAAATCTGGCACTTTCAGTGACCCCTTAAGTTCAACTTCTAAGTAGTAGAGGAGAGACATTTATCTGTCTGTCTTTGCCTGCTTAGCACAGGCATGCTGTGAGCATTAGGAAAGCATGATAACTTTCTGGTAAGATTTTACTGTGAGTGCCATTTAAACAGCAACTGATACTTGCCTAGGAAAACCAACCTGTGACCATATTAATTTTTATGGAACTAATCCTTTTTTACTGCAGACAAAAGAATCACCCTTTCAAAATCAAGTGTGAATACTTCTTGATGTAAGCTAGTTTAGTATCATGCTGTATTTACCAGGTTCATAGGATCTCACAGTAAAAAGATTATTAAATCATTTAAACCAGAGGTGGTTACTTTCATTAACATTTCTAAGAGATGAGCTACTTTTGCTTGCATAAAAGAGTATGAAATTCATTAGCCTTTCCTAGAAAAAGGTAAAAATAGAGGTTAAACGTGAGTAAAATGATAATAATTAAGTTACCCCTTATCTACAGGATTACTACTTTCCCAAAGAAAATATTTACCCAAGTAAATTCTAATTGCTTTCCTAGGAAAAAAAAACCCACCCTAGTAACAACAGAGATTAATGCAAATACTTCAATAGCAGCAGTATTGTTGCATCTGTTAACAGTCTAAGGCCATAGGAAAGGAACTTTAAGTAGGAAGATGCAATGCCTTTTTTATTAGACTTACAGAGCCATAAACCACTGAAAAATCTTGGACAAAGAACACAAAGCTCAGAAGGAAAAGAAAATGAGGGAATATGGTAAATCATAGAATCATAGAATCACAGAATCATAGAATGGTCTGGGTTGGAAGGGACCCCAAGGATCACAGAGCTCCAACCCCCCCTGCCACAGGCAGGGCCACCAACCTCAAGCCTGGATCTACACAAGGTTGCCCAGGGCCCCATCCAACCTGGCCTTGAACACTTCCAGGGACGGGGCATCCACNCTAAACCTTCCTTCCTTTAGTTTTAATCTATTCCCCCTTGTCCTGCCAGTGTCTATCCTTTCAAAAAGTTGAATCCCCTCCTGCTTATAAGCTCCCTTCAGGGACTGGAAGGCTGCAATGAGGTCCCCCCGCAGCCTTCTCTTCTCCAGGCTGAACAAGCCCAGCTCCCTCAGCCTCTCTTTGTAGGGCAGCTGCTCCAGCCCTCTGAGCATCCTTGTGGCTCCTCTGAACCCTCTCCAACAGTTCCACATCTTTCTTGTATTGGGGGCCCCAGCTCTGGACACAGGACTCCAGATGGGGCCTCACGAGGGCAGAGCAGAGAGGGACAATCCCCTCCCTGTCCCTGCTGCCACCCCTCTGCTGATGGAGCCCAGGATCCCATTGGCCTTGTGAGCTGCAAGAGCCACTGCTGGCTCATGTTAAGTTTCTCATCCACCACAATCCCCAATCAAGTATAGATGTCCTCACACTGGAGTTCTTGGGACAGAGCTCCATTGAGGCTGCTGAATGCATAAGGTTTCACCCCAGGCAGGGTTCAGATGTTGCATGGAAAGGTGTGCCAACAGGGATCTAACTAAACTCAGCTGCACCTGGGTATGTTCACCACTCTGAAAGAAACATATTAGGACGTTAGAAGGGGTTACACTTCAACAGAGCCAGGATAGTAAACTCCAGGGAACAAACTAAGAGAGATGTCACTCAATGTGATTTGTTCTTCAGGAATTTTATTTATGGCTGTTATACTTAAAACCACATTGAAGTGCTGGCCAAAGCCAGACTTAAATTTAAATTTGGATTAACCCTGACTAAAGTTTATCCTGAAGAGGATGACTTTGTATTTATATCTGAGACACAAGTAAATTGTCTTCTCTTTCATCCTATCCCAGCACTTGAACCACGTGGAAAAAAACTGAAGGTTGCTCACCCACTAAGGAAGCAAAAACAATTGCAATGATTTACTGTCAGGCAATCTCATTCACTTGTATATGGAAATGTAAGTGCTTATTGCAGAGATAAATTTTAAAACCTAAAACTATGGTAAAAAAAACCTTTCTGGTCATATCCAACAGCTCAAGCACTTTGTACATTAAATCAAGATGGCATGCTACAAAAAAGCAGCCAAAACCAGGATTCATTTTGGAAGAAATATGTGAGGAGGGATCACTAGACCAACAGTTCTGCCTAACTTGACAAAAAAAGTGTATCTTTGTGTTCAGTGAGCCTGTCCTTGCTACACATGCCTTCAGCAGGAGTCAGCTCACGGCTCTCCTGAGCTTTCCAGTCACTCTGAGGTACATAAACCCTCGCAGGATCAAGACAGATCATAGAACCAT
Organism: Zapornia atra; assembly: GCA_013400835.1. Lineage (NCBI taxonomy): Eukaryota > Metazoa > Chordata > Aves > Gruiformes > Rallidae > Zapornia > Zapornia atra. The sequence continues at coordinate 23,111 of VZTU01019141.1, forward strand.
AGACTGGTCTGGGTTGGAAGGGACCCCAAGGATCATAGCGCTCCAACCCCCCTGACACAGGCAGGGCCACCAACCTCCAGGCCTGGAGCTACACAAAGTTGCCCAGGGCCCCATCCAACCTGGCCTTGAACACTTCCAGGGACGGGGCATCCACTACTTCTCTGGGCAGCCTGTTCCAGCCCCTCACCGCTCTCTCTGTAAAAAACTTCCCCCTAATATCTCATCCAAACCTTCCCTCCTTTAGTTTTAATCCATTCCCCCTTGCCCTGCCAGTGTCTATCGTTTTAAAAAGTTGAATCCCCTCCTGTTTCTCTGCTCCCTTCAGGGACTGGCAGGCTGCAATGAGGTCCCCCCACAGCCTTCTCTTCTCCAGGCTCAACAAGCCCAGCTCCCTCAGCTGGAAACAGGCAGCCAAGCTTTTGAGTCACATGTTCAAAAGAGTTTGTTAGTTTTGCTGTCACTACAGACATTTTCATATAGACACACAGACAAGAAATCCTCACCTATTGCACAAAATGCCAGCCCTGGGACAGGCTACCTAGGGGAGCTGTGGAGTCTCCTTCTCTGGAGATATTCAAGCTCAGTCTGGACGCCTCCCTGTGTGACCTGTCCTAGGGACCCTGCTTTGGCAGGGAGGTTGGACTTGATGATCTCTGGAGGTCCCTTCCAACCCCTACAATCCTGTGATTCTTTAAGCTAGTGCATATTCCCTGATGCTCCTGTATCTGTGCATCTAAATTTGGAAAAAAGAGGAAAAAAAAAGTTACAGGAGAACCAAAAGAAGGAAAGGAATTCTGCTTTTAAAGGACAACATGAAAAAGAATGCTTCTGAACATCAGGATTCTTTCAGCCCTAATTTGTTTGATATGCTGCTCATAAGTATGGCAATACCAACTCCAAAGAAACCAAATGAATTGCCCCAAAGCACAATTTTTTAAAGTTTCAACTGGAGAAATTATTCAACTGTGTAAACTGGTCCACCTTGAAGACAATAAAAGCCTAAAATCAGACTAGAAACTACCCAGCTGGGGAATTCACCAATCACCTCCTTCCATACAAGGAGGGAGATTCCCAAAAGGATTTTGTTTAAAACAGAGGCCAGATTTGGTGTCACTGTAAAGTGTTCTCTTAAAAATACATTTCTTGTGGAATCTGTGAAAACTGGATTGACCAGGGGCAGTGCCCATGAATACAAGTCTGGATGAGGAGCGATAGAGTTTTTGTGAATGTGAAGATGGAGGCAGTATTTCAGACTGCTAAACACCATGAGTGTTGGAAGAGGCAGACTATTAAGTCTGAAGTTTTTTGGTGGTTTTTTTTTTTTTGTAGGTGAAAGACAGGAAGGAAAGGAAGCCATCCA
>VZTU01019142.1:0-11269 GCA_013400835.1 Zapornia atra
ATATGTGTGTATATATATATGAGGATTTTGCTTAAAGAAGCAATCTTAGTTTTTGCGACAAAAAATGCTCTTTCTTTGACATTTTGTTAGGTATTAACAGCAAAGCCTGGTGAAGCGAGTGCTTACCAAGCATTTAGTGTACTTTGGCAAGTAGGATGTGAAATTCAGCTACTGCACATGGTAAGTGGTTTTTTTTTGTACCAGCTGACATGGCCTAACGCTATGGGCATATTTTTAGAAAAGGGTTTATAGTGTTTTACTGTTGTAACCTAGCTGAAAGCTAATTTGATGTTTAATATAGTTGGAGGAGTGTTGAAAACTTTTGGATGTAAAAACCCAAAATAGTCATCTCTCGTGTTAAACTCTCACTTAAGTAGCATCGTTACTAACTGTGATGTCAGTATCTTTGTTGCAAGTCTCTGTAGTCAAAAACATTTATTCTCAGAAGCTGGTGGATGAGAAAAAGCTGTTTGCACAACAGATACGTCTTTTCCATCTTGCTAAGGCTTGTGTGAGACAGGAAGACTGCTCTTCCAATCTGTCGTAGTCTTTGCTGTGCCCTCCACATGATGCTGTCGTGTATGCTTTTGACTTCTTGAGCTCTGTTCAGTAGAAGTATTCTTCAGTCTTGGTGCCTTTATGTTCCAAGCAGTCCTGCTGCTTCTTCTAGTCAATAACCATCTTAATCTAGTCAAACATGCTATGGTTTCATTTTTAAAAATGTTGTCCTCCCACCTCTGCATGAGCCATTAACTTTTACTTAATGTTTTTTAAATTTAGCTTTGTGGTCTGATTTTCTAGGAACCTACCTTTTATAGTTGAAATGTTTTGCTACTGTAAAATTTGAAGTGTCACTATATATTGTCTTCCAAACACCTTATGCTATGAGGTATATGTTAAGGTGAATATTAAGGAGTTAAAGAATAAGATGATCCCCTAGGAGCTTATTACATATGCGTGCCCTGGTTGTACAGTGTTTGCTATATATCTGCTTGTAGCTTCTTCAGGAGATGAAGTTATTGAGCTGGTGGGACTTTTGTTTGGACTCAGTGCAGCAGCTCTTGCAGTCAGCTGTCAGTTTTTAGCTTTGGTTCAAAGTTTGAACTTGAAACCAATAGGTAGCCCCACGAATGTACGGTAATATATACAAGTTATTTGATTATAAATACTTGTATAAATTGTCAGGAGTTCGATTAAATAATGTTTTCAGTCTGGCCTTATGTGTTTATTTCTTGACCTTTTATTTTTTTCTAGTTCTAGATTCACATGATTTTAAACTGAGTTTTACAATGGGGGTAAACTTCTGATTTGACAGGGATAATGGTAAATGTTTTTTCCAAATTCTAACAAAGCACTTTAATTCTGTTTTAAATATTTTCTCCCTCCCGTAGGAACCTTGGTCATCATTTCTAACTAATTTGAAAAACGGGGAACTGGCAGTACCAAAAAGCGTGGTAAGATTGCTGTATGTACTTTCCTCCTTTTGTAGATGCAGCTAAAACACTTCATTTAAATGTTAAAATACTTTATAATGACATTTACACATAGTTTTGTTTTTTAAGATTTTTTTTTTTTAATCATTGCTCTTCTAATTAAAGCTTACGGGCAGTATGTAGATGCATCAGAAGAGGGCTGAAGAATTGATGTTAGCTTAGAAACTGAAATAAACTGGTATCTCTATTGCCTCTGCTGGGAAAAAAATGTAGTGAATAAAAAACCAAAGATGTGAACAGGTAAAGCCTTTTTCAAAAGAATTTACTGATAGGATCACACCTACCTGCCTGAACAAAACAAGCGTTCCTACGACTAAGAGCACAATCAGCGTGCTGCTGGTTTTGATTCAAGTGGTTATTCACGTGTCCAGTGTGGATTCCCTGTGCTAGTTAATTGCTGAAAAGTGTCTCAAAATTTTAAACTTGAGAAGTGGAAAAATGCCCTGTGTAAAGTTCTTCTTTTTCAAGGAAGTAAAGATGTTCCTTTTGTATAATAGAAGAATACCTCTATTTAATACCAATAATGTAAAAGGATGTTTGCTTAATATTTGGTTTTACCCTCCCCAGAAACCTGCTAGGGTTATATATTGTGCGTGCTCTGAAATATTATTATGGGATATAAGTGACTAAAAGTGAGTGGGTGTGCCTTACTGTGCTGCTGCAAAGCCATGTAGAGGGGCTGATGTATCAGGTGGATTATGAAAGATGTATTGTGACAGTCTCAGGAGAAGTACAAATGTGAGATCTTCTGGGTGGTACATCCATTGCTGCCAATACAGAAGTACGTTTATTTTGGTTAAAGGCTCCATCCCCTGCCAGTTTAATAAAATCCTCATGTTGCAATATTATCTTAGTCTTACAGCTAAATAATTCTTTATATATAAAGGTAGGTATGTCTGACACCTTGTACAGGAATACTGTAGTACAGGAATATATATCCTGTACTAGATGCATCGTACAGGAATACTGTAGGCTGTTTAATCTCTTGAAAGCTCACATCAAGCCTTTATTGTCCATTTCAACTAAGAATGTTCAATCTTAAAGAACTTTTTGACGTGATAGTATGTCTGTGTTGTTTTCTTTTTCCTTTCCTGTTTGGGGGGATGGTGTGGGTAAAGCATCTGTGTTCTAGAACAGAATTTTAAAGCCTCAGCTTCCAGTGAAATCATCTTGTAAGGACATTTAAAACTCGTTAAAAATACTACTGGTGGCACAGATGAAATGTTTGCTGTTAGGTAAAGACAGACACTGTCTTAAAATTGACTCTTCAGTGGCTTCTTTTCTTTTTCTTGCAGCGGCTGCCAAATAATCATTTATGTCTGGTACGATTGACTCCTCGTTGGAATCTGTTTACAGGAAGCTTGGAGCCCACAAATGCATCTACCTTTATTTACATGGTGAAACAGTGTTTTGCTAAACCCAAGGCTAGACTTACTGATAGATTAAAGTAAGTAAGAAAGAATTACAGGTTTTATACTTTTTATTCAGGGAAATATGTGTTCTCAAAGCAGTATTTATTTGCAGCTGAAATACAGCTTTTTTCTTTCTAATTAGCTATCCACATATAGGAGTGAATAATTAATTTTTATGCCCCACAAGACACTGTTTTGGGGACTGGTGCTGGCCTCTATTCACAGATGATAAAACCTTGAGGTTTGACAGGAAGATCGACAAGTATTTAGAATGTAGATGTGCAGTAATTGTCAGTACCTCCAGTGAGGTTGAGGTCATGTACCTGCAGGAAGTTTTCACTCAGACATAATAATGAAGTCACCAAGAGTGTTACAGGTATAGAAATTAAAAGCAGAAAGAGTTTCAGTTTCTAAAAGCCATCAAAGTAATGCTAATGAAAACAGCTGAAGGTTATTGAAGGTGGAGTGGGCATGTCCTCAAATGGCTTTCTGTTACCTAATTAAGAAATTAAGCCTTAGACTTATTTACCAATTATGCAACTCTCTTTAATTATTCTTTTTGGTAATACATTGGAGCTATTAACTTTGCTTTGCGATCACTAAATTCCCCTTTTCCATAAATGCCAAGTGTTTGCAGGCTGCAAAGATTGACTTCAACTTGTTAATGAAAGTAATTAATATATTTCTCATTTGCTGGTAGTGGTTTATAGAAGTTAATTTCCAGAAAGGGAGGTAAAAAAAACCCTCAAACCGACACCACCTTAATGAATTCCAGTAACTCATTTAGCAAATACAAGTGCAGAGTACCTTAATGGATTTCTTTCTCAAAGCTCAGTGGCATACCTCATCTCTACTCAGTCCTTTCGCCAGGAAGTGGAGCTAACCTTGAAAGCTTCCAACGTGCATCTTGTGTGTATTTATACATCCCTTTCCTGCCTGGGAGATAGTTAATGAATATGCACATTCCTAAAAGGTCTAGTTCTCATAGCAATGATGTAGATAGGAAGATAGTGGATGCATCTGTTTATGCAGGGAAGATAATTCCAGGGAGGCGTTGGTCACACTAACTGATGCTATACTGAATCATCATCTTGAAGATAACCTTGGCTTTGCTTTCCCAAGAATAATCCTTTCTTATGCTCTGATGCCTGTTCCGGACTTACGCAGTTGGGGCAGAGGAAGGAGGGCACCCACCCTCTAATGAGTAGGCTTATGTGGTTTGGTATTGTCTCTGTCTGCTTGGGGCTTTATTTATGTGTCTTACTAGCAGCCATTTCTCCCTGATTGCAGTATGGATTGAAAATAACTTGTATGGTAGGAAGTTGTTAACTTCTAGAAGCTGCAGGAGAGTGAAATAGACCTTTGGATTCTGTTCATTGCTCTTCAGTTTTTCCCAGAAAAAATGCTTTGTTCTGATTCTGTTGGTTTCATTCAGTTCCTGGAGCTTGGACGACACTGACAAAGTGCTGAGTGCGCTGGCAATTCAGAAAAAGGCTGAGGCACGCCACCTGCGCCCGGAAGACTACAGGCGTGTCTTTGAGGCTCTGCAGAGCTCCAGCCTGTTCACTGAGATCTGCTTCCACGATGAAGCCTTGGAAAGTGCAAGGAACATAAACTTACAAATCTAAAGCTGCTGTCTCTTGGAAGAACACTTTGCTTCTGGAAGATCACTTGGATACGAAATGATTGAAATAAAATGCAAGATACCATTAGCTAGAAACAGAAAAATAAATGTAGCAAGTTTCAAGAGCCCTTCTATGCAAGATGAAAGAAATGGATTCAGTTACTTGATCACAATCCTATCTAGAATGGACAAACTTTGCATCTTTCCCAGGAATATGTTAACAACTTGCTGCTTTTGGGTGTACCATTGACATGGAACTTTGTTACACTGCTGTATATTTACAACATTTGGAAAAAAAATATATATAGACCAAATAAAACCACACAAAAAATGGTATTTTACCACTCAGTGATTTGAATGCTTTTTCACAGATTCCCAAAATACACAGGTCTTTACAACCACTGAATCTCTTACGTTGTCTCCTGATCTAAAACCCTTGCAGTCTAAAGTCAACAACATGTTAATAAATCAATAGTGGTGGGTTGATAGAAGACAAGATAATGACAGCATGATAAATCATCAACTGAGAGTTTTGGGTGGTTTGTTGTTGTTGGTTTTAACTAAACGTTGTTATATCTCTGGGAAAACTAATCTGTAATAATTCTTTCTTTCAAAAATTTGAGAAGAACACAGCAGCCTGTTGTAGTTTGTGGTATATGGACACCTATATGCATATAGGCTTTATCTTATTTTAGGTCTAGAACCAAAGTAACCCAAACATTCAGTGCTGTATAGGCAGTTTGGGAAAAAAAAATCATCTTACCTGCATCTTTTGTCAGTATGTCTGTTTCATGTATTTTATATGTACAAAGTAACTTAAAAAGCATGTGCTATTAAATTTTTTTTTTTTTTTAGTCTCAGTACTTCATAACCACTTCCTAGTTTCTTTTCCTGTCCTACCATGTAGCTGTTCTGTTATCTGATAGTGCTGGCAGGTTGTACTGTTCCTATGTTCTGTGTCCTTTGGGAAGAGCTGTGGTAAAAAATACCCATTTTTAGCAGAGCAGGAGTTAATAAAACACCTTTTTGGTAAAGGCTGAGCTATTTTCAGGCTTTGGAAAACAGCAGCAACCTAAACAGTGCAAACATAATTGTATTTCTTAATCATAGTCTGAGTTACAGATGTGACAAGTGTTCATCTCTGTTTTTTTCCTGCAATTCCGGCTGCAGAAGAAAAAATTACCTCAAGCAGCTCAGTTTCCTCTGGTAGCTAGGCTTCAGTTACCTGTTTAAGCTGCTGATAAGCTTTTGTAAGGTTGTTATGATGAAACTACTGGCACAGCTGAGGTTTAATTTACAGTCTGTCTTGGAGTGTTACTTGTGTTCTGGTATAGGTCATGAGGATTTGGGGGTTTCTTTCTGTTTACATCTCTTAGTGTTTCAGGTAACTTGGTTTATAAATGGACTGTGAATGACAAATACTCTCTCACAAAAGAAATTCCACCTTTTTTTTTTTTTTCCCCAATATGAGTAGGTGGTAATGTCTTACTGTTTACAAGAAGGTAGTCTCCTGAGCTGACTCCTCCCCATTCTGCACCCTGCATCAAATGCAGGAAAACGTCTTACATCCATGTACCAGGAAAAGTATTCAATACATAAAATATAAGACCACCACTATCTAGGTAATAGCTTTAACTGTTAACAGAGAAAATAAAGAAAAGTATTTGCTGTGATTTTTTTTGATGCTGTTGGAAAACAGCAGTGACTCCCAAGGTAACACCAAGAGTCTGTATGTGGAAGGAATATTGTGTCACTGGGGAGTTGAGGTTTAATGCTAACCAGAACTCTCTTGGGAAGTGTGAATATACTCAATATGTTTAGTCCTCATCACAGATGTGGAATGAAATGAATCATGGGTATGAAAGGGGTTTTTTTGTATTAATGGCAGGATGGAATAAAAAGTGAAAGTCACTGATGTACTTATGCACATACTGGTGGTCATTGAAGTTGAAGTGGGTCGGTGGATTTAATTGATGCTGTCTGCACAGTACTTCCTACTGTTCCAGGTTGACAGCTTCTGCAGGACAATTTTGAATGCAAACTTTCACTGAAATTTCATATTGTATATAAAGGCTTCTGATGCATTTTGGTTATGATTTTTAACCAGCCCTGTAGTACTTACGTGCCTTTCCAGAAGTAGCTTTACTGTATTCCTTGATATGTTGATGGAAAGTTGAGCCAACATCTCATCAGTTATTTTTGATTCATGTAAATACGAAGACAGAACTTGCGACTAGAAAATCAATATATACATTTATGTTGATACTTAGTGTAATAACCCTAAAAAGTGGTATTAAAAGAGAAAACTAAATGCCATTTCACTCAAAATTTAAAATGCTGGATGTTCTCAGATCTTCATGCTAACTTTGACACTAAGTGGTTTACAGGGAGCTGCTCTGGCATGCCATGTTACAGCCCTAATATAGTTTGTTTATCAGTTATAACTTCAGAGGTACAAAGTCGTTTCTAATGGCCCTCATCAGCTCTGCCTACAAAAGAAAATTATATGACTGGTGGCAATTGTCTAAAGTTTTACAATGTAACTATATTAAAAGCATAGCAAATAGAAAGAAACTTGATCCCTGTGACTCCCAGTTAAGGGAAATTTTGCTACTAGGAGTTAGATCAGTCAAGGTGGATTCTATAGTTAGTTTGCTTGTGATTCAGAAGAAGGGTTTGTGACAGTGTACTAATTAACACAGTAGATGATGTGATAAGGGGTTGTTAAGGTGGAATGTGCATATACTGGCTGCTAGGCTTGTTCAGCATTGGACATTTTAATAATTACAGCTTAGTCTGGCAGGTAATAATGACAACGTTGATAGAAATATCGTCATAAAATTCAAGAAATGGATTGTGTGGTGTAGTTTTAAGATGTGTGTGATAGGAAGAACCTGAGGCTTCCTGAGAAACGTGTTGAATTAATTGTTCTGGCAGGTGTAACGCAATCAGTGGGGCTGTAGCTTGAAAACTGATCAAAGCTTTGCAAGCCTTAATTAGCAAAGCTGTACCTTTCTTGTGTAAACACTGAAAAAATGGAAATAACAAGTAAGTTTTCCAGTAAGGGCAAAAGTCAGTGGGAGATGTTTATTCGCTCACATTACCCTTGCTCAATAGCTATTGCATCTTTCCTTGTGTGTGCTGTTTAACAAGTCACTGCTCAAAATAGACACCCTGGCTGTCCCCAGCTGATAGAACACAACAGGCAGCAAGCCTACCAAGCCCGAGGGAAATTGGAGGTAGTTAAGATACATCAAATAGCACAGTCAATTACCCATAACATAAGCAAGACTTCTAAGGCAGTTGAACCTATTGATAAGACTTCAAATAGACCTACAAGATGTTTATGTAAAACTTGGTTTCGTGTGATTCATAAATTTGAATGAATCTTAAGGAGTTGTTTGTTTTCTTGTTTTCCCCAGGAAGACTGCTCTTAATGTTTTTCCACAGGATTCTTTTGGTCTTGGTCTCTTTGCTTATAGGGCCCTATTTATATAGTGATGACAAACATCTGCTGTCATCATCACCACTAGCTGTTGCCCTGGTTTCAGGTCAGACTGTAGTACATACATGCAAGGTCTTTTATTTCTCTGTTGCAGAATCACATTGGGAAGGTATGAGAAGCCTTTGGCCAGTTTGACTTGGCAGTGGTTTTGCTTGTTTTTATGCAGATCTGCACCTAATCTACAAATTGACATGGGAGTGGTTGGCCATGGATTGCATTACTGCTTAAATCAGAAAAATCAGATTTTAAAGAAAGCCAGGAAACAAAAGGCATTTCACACTGTGCATGTAGGTTTTTGGAAGTCTTTGCTAACAACATCAAATGTTTCCTGCCAGAAATTGTCTGCAGGAGAAAACAGTTTTAAGAACTGTTTGACTCATGCCACTGTAAAGATATGAGATTATATATATATATTTTTTTTTTGTGTGTAATTATGCTTCAGGATTTTTTTTTCTATATGAAGTACACTTGCAACTCTTGTCATTCAGCTGAGAAATTATGCTGATGAACTTCAAAAGCTTGTTTCTGCCATCTGAAGGAAACTAATGTGTTTGAAGCAAGAAAAACTCCAAAGCAGAAAGTTTTTTTTAAAGTTCATAGTAAAAACCTGGTAAAATACATGTTTAATGAGTGAAATTTATTATTAATTTATTATGCTTAAAATGCTTTTCCAGTGCTCTGTTTTAATTTTGCATTCTAAAACCAATGTTTAATTATCAGACAAACCTTAAAAGCGAAGAGACCTCGTCACGAGTTTCCCATGTATTCACAGAAGATCTGTTTATTCTTACAAGCTTTCAACTAATTATTTGATAGCTATTCTGTGCTGTTAGTGACAGTGGTTTTGTACTAATTCAAAATTTGGTGTTTTGTGTTTTGAGCCAGATTTTGTTTCCAGAAAAAATTGGTCATATGCCTTGTTGTTTGGAATAGGTATTGCACATTTACACTAAAGAGCAGAATTTGATGAACTGTTCAGATTATCGCATTACTGCAATTATTTCTTTAATCCATGTGGTAAAACATGCTGTCTTGAGATAAAAGGGCTAAATTTCCACCACAGTGTCTCATCTACTGACAGTAAGGAAGCATGACTAATTCAGGAGCATCAGCCACAACTTAAGTGATATTTCCCACAAAAGTGCCTTGACAACTGCTTCTGTCCAGGATATGTCAGTCATGCATTTCAAATAGCTGTCTGGAAGTCTGACCTGTCTAGGTCAAAGGATTACTTGGTCATATAAAAACCTTGTACTAATAACAGGGATTAATTAAATTAAATATAGTCAAAGACTAAATAGCCACTTTATAATTAGGCTTCTCAAAATTCAGACTGACGTTTCTAAAGACATCCAAGTTGGGCATTCAGTTGCGTGCCATTGCTCAAAGACTCTGCTGAATGGAAATGTTTATAGTGTGTTTAAAAGCCTATCTATACTAGAAATGTATCAATTGCTACAGTTATGTTGTCATATCAATTGAAATGCAGTGTCAGCCAGAAGTTGTTTGTAGGCTTCTGTGTCTTATTCAATTGTACAACTTATGTGAAGCTGATGAAAGCCCATTTTTCAGGCATTGATACTTGGGATTTTGCACCAGCAGAAGACCTCTCTAAGGTTGTGAATTTGTGTGTGAGAGAGAGAGAGAGAAAGAAGAATGTAATTCTCTCAGACCCATTTTTGTGCTTTGTGAGATTCTGGTGTGTTAGGGACATGAGTGACAAAACCTGAGAAAATAATCTGGTATTGTGTACAGCTACATCTGGTATTGTGTATTGATATTAGCTCTTCCCTGAGTGTGCTTTTTGCAGTTCATGGACAGGACTTCAAGTTCATGGTTTTTGTATATTGTTTGACCATTCATTTCTCAAGTTTTTCCACCTAAGATAGACATGAAGTTCTGTCATTACTGGGTTTGTTTATGTTACTGGCTTTGGGCAATGCCTGCTTAGAAACTCAATAAAACAGCAGACAAGGAGATGCAGATGACTAAATAGGTGAAGTAAAGCATACAAGCCAAATGCAGAGGTGGTAGTTTACTATTTTAATAGCTGTTAAAGTAATTCTTGAATATCTCACAATATCACTGTAATCGAATGCTTAAAATTGCTAGGAGAACTAAAGATAAGCATAGTTGAGAGCTTAACTGTTCAACTGATAGAGAAATTGCTGCAAGTTCTTTTGGCAAATCATTAAATTACTGCAGCATTCAAATGAATGTCAAAATACATTTTTCTGTGGCAATAGCATGACTTCATGTACCTTGTTTCTTCCCAACAGTATTTCGGATATGCATATTGTCCTTTGTGATTACCCTGTTGCAACTTGGAGGAAAAGAGTTGGAGACTGAAATAATCATTACTGAAAACAAGACTGAATATATTTTAGATAGGGAAAGCTGTTTTGCAGAACTGTTGGTCTGTCTCACTGTCCTTCGGCAGGACAGCTCAACTATCCTTCCCAACACACAAGCCCAAACTCCCTCTACAGGTATAATAAGGAAAACTAGACTGCCTCTATTTGTAGTTCAGCCTCGTGTTCTAGTTGTCATTTTGTGGGCATTGAGCATCACCATTTCAGAGTGGCCCTCAGGTAATTGTACAAGTGTCTTGCTTTTCCCTTGTCACTTCTTTGGTGCCTCTAACTGACATCTCTAACAGTAATGCAGCTGGTGCACAGGGTGTGCTCCCAGAGATAGACACTGCTGGAGCTCAGTGGCCCAGCAGTGCTTCCTTGTATTCAGATCATTGTGAGACCCACAAGTATGTTCAGATACTAGCTCCCAAGTAAAATGTCATGCTTTGGGGTGGTTTTTGACAGAACCGTTATAGCTTTGATTTGACAGTCATTTATCTCTTCCTTTGTGAGCCAAAGTCTTTAATATTGTGACCAAGGTAACAAACTGAAAGGTTTATCATCTGCAATGAATGGATGAAGCTGCGGATATGCAACCTCCCCATGTCCTCCCTCCCCTTTTATCGTCTTTATATTGTTTTTCCATGTCAGCATTGAGGCTGCGTATGCAAGCAAAAAAAGCACCGACCGCACAGGCTACTCTGTCACTTCAAGCTTTGCCTTGCTTCACGCTTCACCTGAGGGAGGGCTGCTGCAGATTCCCCTTCTGACGGGTCACAGAGATTGATCATTAGGCATTTTCTCACCGCCGCATTCCCTTAAAAAGGAACAAACTAACCCGCAAAGTTACAAAGTAACTGAATTCCACACACAGCCCCCCC
>VZTU01019142.1:17415-71417 GCA_013400835.1 Zapornia atra
TCCATGGGCTGCAGGGGCATCTTTCTCTCCGGCACCTGGGGTGCCTACTCCCCCTCCCGGCCTTGGTGTCTGTACAGCTCGTTACATCTTCTCACTCCCTTCTCCGGTGGCAAAATGCAGCTGCTTCCGGGTTGTTTTCTCCTATATGTGATTCTCAGAGGCGCTGTGACTATCTCTTACTGGCCTGGCCCCGGTCAACAATGATTCTGGCCTTGGATTGTTTACATTTTGGAGCTCCAGAGAATTCCTGCAGCTCCTCATAGCAGCCATTTTGTGCACCCCTGTTCTTTTCCAGCACCCAACCTCGCAAAACCACGACAGGAACAAACAAGCAAACTTTCTAGAATCTGCATCTCAGAGATAGTAGGGCAAATAGGTAACACTAGGCTGTTTCCTAATGCTAGGACTCCTCTGCCTTTAAAGGAAGCAGACACTTAAGACAACGACCTATTCTCAAATATGCAATGTACATCATATATAGCGCACAAAAGTAAAGACACATGTGTTGCTTGGTTCGGTAAGATCACAGGTTGAAACTCCATAATGAAGTAAGGGGAAGAATTAAAGTCTCTTTGTATGACCACAGCTTTTGTAAGCGTATCTAGAGAGGAGAAAAACACCTAGCTTAGGACTGTTGGTAAACTAGCTCTGGCAGCAAACACTGCTGCAGTATGGGAAACGTAAGCAAGGCTTTGGTAAATAGTTGGGCAATTACAAAGTGCTAAACACAGGCCAGCAAGCGTATGCTCCTTGCTCTACTTCACCTGGTTTAAAAATAGCCAGATAGACACACCTTTACATTCAGGATTCTTCAGCATAGATACACTCCTAAATTAGCTGCTGGCTTATATTGGTGTTGTGATAATACTAAAAATTAATAATAACATGATATTACTATAATTGTCACGGAAGCTGGCATACCATTGTTGAAGTATGGAGTGCCTAAATTAACGGCATCCTGAAGGCACAAAAATACCATTAGGTTATAACCACAGCGTGGCATATTTTAAGTAGATAAAAGCAGAGAGAGAGAGTGATGAGGGGTGTGGTTGTGACTGTGATCCTTCATACCACTGAGACCCTGGCTTGGACTAGTGAAGCACTGCCTGAAGACAGCTTAACCCTCCAAGTGTGCCTCTTTCACTGGCAATTGGGAGGTGGTTGAGAGAGGAGAGGAGCTGACTGTTTTGGCTTTCTAGCAATGTGGATTTCTCCATGAAAGTCATGTCATCCATTGTGGTGGTGGTCGAAATAAACCGACATCTTAAAATACCTTTCCCTTACCCTTCCCTTCTTGGGCAGAACTTTACTCCAGTTTTCTGTTTGCTCCCTATAGTGGTACAGTGGGATGGGAACATGGGGGGTGTTGTCAGTTCTCCACATGTTTCTGCTCCTCCTTCCTCCTCAGGGCGAGGACTCGTCACACTCTTCCCCTGCTCCAGCATGGGGTCCTTCCCACAGGAGACAGTCCACCACCAAGTTCAACTCGAGTCTTTCCCATGGGCTACAGTTTTTCACAACCTGCTCCAGTGTGGGCCCCTTTGGTGGGGTGCAGACCTTCTAGAACAGACTGCTCCAGCATGGGTCCTCCATGGGGTCACAAGCCCTGTCAGCAAACCTGCTCCAGCATGAGCTCCTCTCTGTTCAGGGCCACAGGTCCTGCCAGGAACTTGCTCTGTCATGAGCTGCCGACGGGCAGGTGCATCCACCTACTCTGGCATGGGGTCCTCCACAGGCTGTAGGTGAGATCTTTGCTTCCCATCATCTTCCGTGGGCTGCAGGGGACAGCCTGCCTCACCACCGTCTTTTCCACAGGCTACAGGGAATCTCTCTCATCTGGTGCCTGGAGTGCCTCCTCCCCCCAGCTTCTTCGCTGACCTTGGTGTCTGCTGAGCTGTTCCTCTCACACCTCATTCCTCTCTCTGCTGCTGTTTTTCACAGCAGGTTTTTTTCCTCTTCTTAACAATGTTTTTCCAGAGACACTACCACAGTCACTGGTGAGCTTGGCCTTGGCCAGTGGTGGGTCAACCTTGGAGCCAGCTGACATTGGGTCTGCCAGATACGGGGGAATCCTCTAGCAGCTTCTCACAGAGGAAGCCACCCTTGTAGCCTCCACCCCTGCTACCAAACCCTTGCTGCACAAACATGATGCATTCTTCAGCAAACCTAAGATGTTTCCATATGTGCCACAGAGAGTGTCTCTGCTAGCACAGCACCCGAGTTCTGCTTCCAGCTGTGCTGGGTGATGAGGAGGTGGGAGCTAAGGGATGCCTGCTCTGACACTGGTAGAACTTAGTATCTATGAGACTTCATGTAATGCATGAGGCTATAAAACCTACAGTCTCCTAATTTCTCTCTGAAAAATATGTCTGTAGAGGTAATGCTAACTTCCTGAGAACATGCTGTTCTGTTACCCTTGGATGTTCCTGGTATACTGGTATTTTGTTTTACAGGAATACTGAAATGTCGAAGCCTACTATTTGATGACATGTTATTTGATTGTTAACTTACAATGAATTCTAACAGTATTACACTGTTAGATATAAACCAATACCCTCATTTTATAGATTCCTTATGTACAAACCTTTTTTTTTTCCTTTTATATTCCCATGATTGTTAATGTACTGGAACAATAAAGTTTTTAAAAATTCCTTAAATAAATAAATAAATATAAAAATAATTCATTTATGTGGTAAGTCTAAGAAATTTAAGTTGGTCAGCATGACTTGGTGCCATGAGTTTGATTGCAACGATGTTTTTAAGGTGTGAGAAGTTTGGTGTGTTTCACGTCCCTTCAGTGATAGTTCCAGACAGATTTCAGATAGTTGTCAAGTTGCATAACCTTGTATGAAGCACTGGAATATAAACAAATTATATATGATTAGTGGTAATCATAGTGTCAGAAATAGCATGACTATTAGCAGCAGGTATGTTTTTATAATTCCAAGGTAGTATAACACTGGAAGGAAATTATATGCTATAACTTGATTTAACATTTCTGCCTAATGAGTTAGGAGTGCATTCTCAGTGCTCTCTTCTCTTGATGTATCTGATTTTCTGTGAAGTAAGGGCAAAAGATGTGAAGCAAAATTACACGAGACATGAGCTATAGGCTGTATTAGAATTCCAGGTTCCATGTAGATGTGTGAGAGAGTTTCCCAAGACCTGAGATACTATGCACCATCACCACCAGAGATTTTTCTGTCTATAGCAGTACACAGCTGCTACAGCCCATTAGGAAAAAGCTAGTTTTCTCACGTTGTTACTCCTAAGATACATTCCCTCCCCCGTGCCAGCCTGTGGCAGTGGTGAAGCTCGAAGCAGCCGTACAAAGCGCAGGATAGAAAATCTTTTTTCTGTCCTCATGCCAGCTGGAGCCACAGGAGATGTGGCTTCCAGCCTGCTGTCCCATGCTGCCAGAAGAGATTTTTCTGCCAGAGAGATTGAAGAGAATAGACTATTGACCATGCTTCCCTGCCATATCTCCTTCAGAGAAGGCCCCAAAATTTCTTGTCTAGAGGAATAAAAATTGTAGCAGAAATGACTCTGTTTCCTCCTGCTCAAAGACAAGTTGAAGGTGGGGGATGGAACAAGCGTGAACATTCAGGATTACATTCATACTAAGTTGTCCTGGTCTGCATGTTGATTTGTTTTGCCTCCCTCGCAGCACCCTTTAGGGTGGTCAGGAGATTCCTCTGTTCCTGTTAGGAATATCCATTGGTAGGTGTCTTCCTTGACTGTTTCTTCTCTTGGATATTTGTTTTGGAAATGTAATTCAGGTTTCGCTTGCTGTGCATCCTCTCCTTTCCATTGTGTGGTATTTTGCTACCCACTCCATTCTTCCTTACTGCTTTGGATCCTTTGGGTTTGCTTTAGGCATGATGTGGGTCCTTGCCCATCTCCTCCTTCCCCTGCGTTCTGATCTTGAGGCTTCTGTTAATACCTTCTGCTGCCAACCTGGCTTTGCCCCGTTAATAACAGACAAAATAGAAAAGGAGGAACTACTGTTAAAAATAAATTCTTGAGGTCAAGTGTTTATTGGCATGTCTGTCATACATGGAAAATGAAAATTTGAGTTTAGGCATGCTTTAGAAAGCCTTGAAGAAGCAGTATTGTGATTTTTGTGTTTATGATTTCCATGCTTATACAGCTCCGTAATTTGAAAGGCATTATATCAAAATTGTTGTCTTGTCAAGCTGTGACTGGTAATTTAAACTGTAGTCACCTTGTAAATTCTTCTGAATTTAGGCTTTACTATGTATCTGCAATCGTACCTGACACACTTATTTTCTGCATAGTGCAGTCCATAATATTAATTTTAAAATATATGTTCTGCATGAATATTCCTTGCTTGTGGTAAACGATAAAGCTATGAAAATAAGATTATGAATTGGATTATCTTTCGTATTCATTTTCTTAGGGTGAATTGTAATTGTGTAAGTACAAAATTAAAATTAGCCCTATGAGGGAAAACAGAAGTGATTAAAATATGGGTAACTTCTAGCTAATGTAACATGTAATGGCACAATTTGTTTCAGATATCTCCCCAGAAAGTTTTCAATTTTGCATTAAGTTACAGGGAGTCTTACACTGCATCAGGGAATATATTGTTTAAATTCTTTAAGAACTATTAATGATATCTTGTCCATAGGCTTTGTAATTAATTAATTGTTAGTGGTTGCTTCTATTGTGGCTGTACTTAAAAGCCACTATGTGCTTTTGGCTGTATGATGCATGGGATGATGCTGTTTTCCTTTGAAGCATCTACAGTCTTCAGAACCAGTTGCAATGGCTGTTTTGAATTATTCAGAGTGATAGAGGTCTCTCCACCCCACCTATTCATGTTTTGAAGTGGGGTATGGGTCCATGTGACAGCCTAAGTGATGTGCTGACTAGAACCTGCTGAAAGGGCAGGTTATATGTACGACTCCCTGAGTCCTTCCTCTCTTCTTTGCATGCTCCTATTTCTCATTTGGCAGCTCTGCTGCTTACTTGAGCTATGATATACTGGTGTAGAGACATAAACTGGTAGAAAGCATCCTGTACCACAATATAAAAATATTTAAGTGCCCTTGAATGAAATTATTGCTGGGAGGAAAGTGGAGGTGAAGTTGAAGGGATGGGTCAAGGTCAGGCAGCCAGGGCTGTGTCTTTTGGTAGTAGCTAGCCTTTAGTCTGCTGTAGCTAAAAATGAAACCTTAAAAAGGGCAGTGAGGGGAATTACCAAACTCTTGTGGGTGTCTTCAGGAGAGGCAGGGTTTTCAGGAGTGCAGGGCCAACTGGCTTGTTAGTGTGGAGGATGATTTTTTTCTACCTTGTAGCCCAGATCAGCCCTCCGAAGTCAGGCCCCATCTTCATTTCAGTTTACCCAGTCATGTTTTTGCCACGTTACTTCCCCAGAAGCTCAATTGGTTCATGCAATATTTAGCTTTCCTGTTGATTGTCTCAGCTACTAGCTGCCTTCAGCTTGGAGGTTGTTTTGCTGTTAGCTTGGTTGCTCAAGCTAAAGTGAAATTAAAGACTGAATTTTTGCTTTTTTTTTTTTTTTTTTTTTTAACTGAACTATATTGTCTTGGCCTCTGAGTATTGGAGCACCAGATAGGCAGGAAATAAAACTTCTGGCTTCACTGGAGAGGGCTTGCTGGGGCATCAGTGTAGGGTTTGTGCACTGCCTGTGTAATCAGGTTTCAGCATTCAAGGGAAAAAAGCCAGCAAGTGTGTTGAGAAGGACTTCATAGGAGGGTGTGATCAGGAGTGGTTGTGGTATAGAAGTGCAGAAGAAGAATAAAAGGCCATCTTAGAGAAGGTTGTAGAATCACTCTTAGCAACTGTAAGCCCTTTACTACAATTGAAGTGAATATGGCTCATTCAGTCCATTTAACTGCTAGCAGTTATATATGCTAGTGACCTGAAAAGATGATTTCTGTGGTGGTGGTGGCATTCTTGGTAGTGGGAAGGATATGGTTGAATAGGGCAAAAGAAACTGAACCAGGATGTTTGAAGCATTGCCCTCAAAGAGGAAAGATTTGGATTAGGAACTGTCGAGCTTGAAATAATCTGTGTGTGTTTACTATGCAAAAATATTTGGTCAGTATATTTCATGCTTCTCAAAGGCCAGAAACTTGGGGGTTTTTATTTATCAAGAAAAGCTTCCAAATAGCTTGCTTTAACATAAAGGTTCAAACTCGAGTGCTGTCTTGGATGTTGTATTTGTGGGGTTTTTTGTGTGTGGTGTTTTTTTTTTTAAAGTACTACTACTCCCTGATAAGACAAATTATAGCACCTCCTCTTCTTGCTGTGACCTGGATGCTGTTTACCATCAGAAAAACAGAGCTTGCAGCTCCTTCTGAGATAAGTGGTATACTCAGGAACACTTGCTGTGTAAAAAACTTTACCTCTTCCGTTTCTGTGCACCTCAGCTGCATGTGAGGACGAAATTCAAATATTGCTTTGCAGATAGATCATTGTTCTAGGACTCTTTATTGAATATTGTATGGGATGAGAAAGGTTTGTGCCAGACTAAGGTACTGCAGTTTAATTTCCTATGAAAAAAATTAAGAGTTTTTCATCAAACTCTGGATCCAGAGAGACCAAACATTATGTAAGTATTGGTGTGGGTCTGCACTTCGTGTAGCTGACTGATTTCTGTGGTGCATTGACTACAAGTCCTCTAGCTGTTGAAAGTATCTTAGTCCAGATTTCTGAAGAAGCAAAAACAGACTGAAAGATTAAAACACATAAATAATTGAAGTGTCACAGAAAACTACTTCAGAGATTTAGGTTCATAAAGGTCTATGTTGTTTTAGCAAATGAGACTGGCTACTCAGCCAGTCTATTTTATCTACTCATAATGTTAAAACTGTCTTATTAGTTGATATTGCTGTACAACAGATGGAATAGCTGTAGATACAATTTCTTGAAATCCTGTATGAAACTCAAAGTGTTATGATAGATTTATCTGTAGTTTTTGCCTCAGGTCAAAAAAGAGGCTATGCAGTAATCCATGAAAGACATAGCATCACATCAGGTGTAAAACAGGTATAGCAATGAAATCAATCTGACCTTTAATTCTGTAATAGATTTTATTACTCTGGGGTTTTGTTTTGTAAAGACCATAGTTTTGGTTTTATTCCCAGAATAGTATCTCTCTCTCTCTCTGTGGCTGAGACAGTAGATGAGTTGTGCTGATGACAAGCTACCAAGAGTGACAGGTCAGGCATAATAATACCAGGAGAGTTGTAACCCAGTTACCGAAGCAAGTTAATTTTGCCAGTTCTAATAGAAATCAAGTATTTTATTGGACATGAAGTAAGTCTGTTTGTTTTTCATATGTTGGTTTTCCTGCCTTAATAGCCTTTGCTGCTTTGGCAGTCATTTTGATTGAATTACAATCACATTGTGGTTAGTGCCTTATTCTGTGTTCTGTTAAGTCCAAGCCTCTATTCTGCTTTTGAGACCCCACCTGGAGTACTGCACTCAGCTCTGTGGCCACCAGCATAAGAAGGATGTTGACCTGTTGGAACGAGTTCAGACAAGGGCCAAAAGGTGATCAGAAGGCTGGAGCACCTCTCCTTTGCAGACAGGCTGAGGGAGTTGGGTTTGTTCAGCCTGGAGAAGACCAGGCTCTGGGGAGACCTTACAGCAGCCTTACAGTACCTACGGGAAAGCTGGAGAGGGGCTGTTTACAAGAGCATGGAGTGACAGGACAAGGGGTAATGTGTTTAAACTAAAAGAGAGTAGATTTAGATGAGATATTGGGAAGACTGTGAGAGGGGTGAGGACCTGGCACGGATTGCACCGAGAAGCTGTGGCTGCCCCAACTCTGGGGGTGTTCACTACCAGGTTGCATGCAGCTTTGGGTAGTCTGGTCTAGTGGAGGGTGCCCCTGCCCATGGCAGGGGAGTTTGGAACAAAAGATCATGTGGAAATGTGAGATGGAGTTGTTTTATTGAACTTGTCTTTCTATTGAACTGTGTGCTGACTGGAGGACTTTGTTGCATATATCTAAAATATAACACAGGCTGGATTTGCTTATGCTGAGTTAATGCCCCTTACAGGGTTTAGGATTAAAAATAGATGTATGGAAAGCTGTGTGTATGCTTGTACTGAGATACACGTTCAGCTAATTTCTCATTGATTAGGAAGTTACCAGATTTATCAAGACTCAAGTAGGGGTTTTTTCCTGGGGTTTGTTTTATTCAGTGTTTCAGGAAAGGTTTGCCCTCTGTTCCTGTTCACTGTGGTTATAGAAATTCCCTTTGCAATAATACATGTCACGTTTTTATGTATAGAGGCTATTGTAAGATTTCTCACTTGTAAGGGTTGGTTGTCATTTTCTTCCCTGTCTGCCACCAGAAAAGAAGCCTTCGAAACACAACTTGGGATAGGGGGTCAATCAAAGCAAAGAATGGCAGTGCTCACCTCCTTTTTAATATCTCTTGCTTCATGCTGAAGATATTCGTGCTGCGTGAGAGGAAAACAGCAGAGGAAGGGTGACCTTGTAGTTCAGATACATAATTGGAGGATTAGAGCCCTTGTTTTGTTGCTGGCTTCATCTGTGAAATTGAATAAGGTCTTTCATTGCTTGCCTATTTGAGAGAGGTTTGAAGTTTGCTGCATTCACCGATATGCATAGAAGTTGTTGACAGCATGTAAAATAGAAAATATTTTAATTATATGCTTGTGTATCACCTTAAGGGCAGTACTTGACCTTAGCCCGCTCGAACATCTTAAAAAGTGATTATAAGCAGCTGAAGACACATCTGCTATAAATTTCATAGTACCACTAGGAGAAAGGCCAACACCAACAGGTTTATACACACATTTAGAAGTAGCGTGGCTTTCTAAAATTGCTAAAATATGTTCTAATTCTGCCAGAGATGAAACCTTTGCCTTGTGAAACTTTATGGCCCATGCAATTTGCCGGATCAGAATACTGTGTTCTTAGATCATATGATGGTTCCTTTCAGCTTCAGCTTGTCTTTGGGCCATGAAAAAAGTGTACACGTGGAAAAAACAGATACCATAGAAGAGTAGAAAAGTGGAATCTGAGTTACAACAGGATAAAGAAAACGTCAGTGTGAAAAATTGTTTACCTGAGAGGGGCTCGGGAGACATAACCTAGAGAACTGCTTTAAGCAGGAGGGATATTAAATATTTCTGAGAAACAGGGAAAATGTGTCAATTTTTTAAAGTACTGGTCTTCTGTGGTTTATATGGTGATATAAATCATTTACCAAATCAAAGAGAATTTAGTGAATGGAAGCTAAATTAACAATGTATGTGTGGTACATACATACCCTTCATACCGAAGGGTTCTCAGGCATGCTTTCTGATTTATGCCTTTATCTGTAAAAATATCAGAGAGGTTTTGAAAGGTGAGACCTATAGTCCTTATTTTCCATGGAAGGTTAAGAGGCAGGGTTGCCCCTCTGTGTGACTCATGGGAATATTTAAAAGAGTGAAGGGGAAGTATAAAATTCAGGTCTGGCAAGAGATTCATAATTTCAGTGCAAGATTCAAATTTCCTGAAGTTGAAAAACACCTTAAGGAGAGATTAAAAGCATTTTAAATGAACATGATTTTGTAATGGAAAAGATCTCTAAGATCTTAAATGCAGACTGCTGCAGAGGAAACTGGATTTTGGGCTGGGCTGTAGAAAGGTGTGTATTTGTATATGGAAGAGCTGTGGGCTGGAACTGCCAATGCTAGAGACATAGCTACAGAGCTTGGGGCTATTTGCATGGTGCCATCAGGGTGGTTGTGCTGTCTGGTGGAAGAGCATGTAGGTATCTTGGTCTGCACCAGTGAATGTGGACATTAACTGCAATTCTGAAGATCCTGTGTCAGAGTTGGTTTTAGCCTCCTACAGTGTTCCTGAGTCTCAGGAGGAATTGAATTATTAAAGGATGTATTCTGCCTTTGACCAGGTAGATCTCAGTTTTGTGTGCACAGGATACACTGATGTTTGGCTTTCTGTTGGGGGGAGCTGGTGTAGGGCTCTGATCACTTCTGCAGCCTTCTTTCTTCTTTGAGGCAGATGAAATAATTTACAGAACTGCCAAGTGCTTCAGAAATAATTATGGAGCCAAATTCCTTGTCCTTAGAGATTGCCTTGGGAGTTGCAACTTCGGGAATACGTCTGTTCAGAACAACTCTACTGTAGACTGATTAATTTTTAATTTTCATATCTTCTTTTTGACCTCCCCCCTAGGGTATTATAAGCTGTAACTGTCTGTACACGTACTATTTCATGACCCTTGTAGTTAGGGCTGCTTGTGAAACACGTGTTTAGTACTCTTTCTCATATATTCATACAGGCTTTAGTTACAAAATTAATTTCTACTAAAAAGTAGAAATGCTGTAGTAATAACTGCCTGTTATTAATTGAAAGATGATGCTTGATTTTTTTTCTTGGCAGCATGTAAGGATTCAGTATCAGTTTTTTAAAAACTGGATTTGTTGGGACATCTCAATGTCGATCCGTTTTGCAGCCGGAAGGAAACAGCGTTTTTAAATATTCATTTTATTTTCCAGATAAAAAGTTACCTGCACTGTGTGTTTACCCCTCTCCCTTTTGCTGTAAATTCTTTGAGGCATGAAATAGCTTGCCAGTTGTCTCGTATGCTCAGAAGTTAATGAATGGTTATCAGTTTATTGCAGATAATGAGTTAGCTACTCACTGTAATGCATGCATAAGCTCATTGTGTAGAATTTTTGCCTTAAGACAATGTTTAATCGGTGGTTGTAGGTTTAGTAATGTCATCCCAGGCTGTGCTTTCCCCAGGTCTCTGCAGCAGAAATCTCCTCCTTCCCCATTCTGCAAGCAGACAAGGTTAAGAACTTTTCTCAGCTTTGAAATTTTGACACAAACTTTCAATAGTCTTTAGTAGAGCAGGTGTTTTGGCTTTATCTTGCAAAAGTCCTTAGTATTCATTCCAACTGGTGGAAATAAATGACCTCTAATTTTTCTCAGGCTTGTACCTACGAAGTAAAGTGTCTCCTTGATGTGTCTGTGTCTCGTTTACTCCTGCTGGGGATGCGAGTTTATAATCAGGAAAAACAAAATCTCTGTGGAGTTGCTCCTCAAACTATTTCCTATTGGGATTTCTAATAAAGAGAGAAAAAGCTTTTAATTTTTTTGAACTCTGTCTCCTAGAATTAGTAATTTCCAAAAGTACGCTCTTTTTTTGTTCATGTGTGTCTTGGTTTCATGCATATGCATGCTTCTTATGCAATAAAAAAGCTGGGTTAATTTTAGCTTCAAGAACATTATATTCTTGTAAACTTATTTTGTAGCTGAAATAAATAGAAAAACACACTTTAGCAGTGTCTAAACAATTTAGGTCTTGTTTTTGAGAAGTTATTTCCTAAAAATTAAGCTGAAGTGTAAAAAAGAAAAGAAGCGTTAATAACAGATGGCACTGCTCATATAAGCAAGAAAATGCTTAGCTAGTGTGTTGGCGTTTTTTTTGGTTTTGCTTTGTTTTAAGTCAATATAAGTGTTCTTATAAGGCTTCTTCCAGACATGACAACCTTGGTTTGTTTCTAGAAATACCCCAACACAAGAATTAGCTAGGAAAAAAAAGACTATGTCAGACAAAAATTCTATTTGTTTCCCTGCCTCCCACCCCCAAGCAACAATTTTTAGTTGCATTTGTCTTTCTTTTCCCCTAAACTTGCTTTAAATACTCAACACAAAAAAAAAATTAATGTGTCTAAAAAGCCTTAGTAGTATGCTCAGTTTTTTTAATTGAATTCTGTTTCACCAAAAGGATGCTCATTGAAAAGTTCAGTGCCAGACACAGGTTTTGGTAGGATGTAACATCTTGTGAACATGGGTAACAACTTAGAAAAGCAACTCTCAAGGGGTATGAATGGCAAATTGATCAAAACCATGCATTTCTCATTTTTCTGCTAAACTCGTGCAGGAGCCGCCAGGTTTAATTTTGCTTAACTTACAGTTTGTAAGTGTGCGTGACTCTGTAGGAGTTGGTGATGTGGAAGGCACCCTTTTCCCTTTGCATGGGGAAGACTGTTTACATATGGTATTACACGTGTGGTTTTGAACTATTTGAATGTTTTTAATCACATCAGAAATGCAGACTGCAAATCAACTGTGTTTGGGAAGAGAAAAGCATTCCACAAGCATCAGTATGTTGTTACTACAGACTGGATATGCTTGGCACATTGTATATAGTATAGTAACGGGACCTGCCCATTAGCAGACACTGTTAACCAGGTTGACCCCTGTTAACCCCAGTATTTAAGGAAAAGCTGTTATGGTAGCACTGCTTGTGATGTAAAGGCTGATGTTTTCCTATTTGCAAATGTATTAATCTCTTCTCTCAGCTATAGTTTCTCTAGATAAGAAGTAAGTTTGATTATTTTGGTAATTCTGTGGGATTTCTTTTTTTCCTCAGTTGTGCTAGTGGCTGATCTTTTGGGGCTCTAGAACCTAGCGCTTAGACAACACCATCTTTCTTGATGGGTTCTTCTCTGTGTGTGTATATAAATAGGTTAGTTAAAAAAAAAAAAAAAAGCAAAATAACAAATGAAGTCTCTCTTTCCACTTAAAAAAAGGCCAGCAGCAAGAAAAGCAATTGTAAAACACCAAAATTAAATTAACTACAGCTTGATGATACTTTTTTTTTTTTTTAAGGCAGCCAGAGTGCTGGTGCTCTACAACAGTAATTTTCATTGATGCCTTCCATATGCCTCAGCTAATCTGAAATTTAAAGTTAGATATATATACAAGAGATATTTTTGCACTTGCAACAGATTTTTTTTTTCAGTGAGTGTTACATTTGTAGCTCTCTCTTTCCCAGCGAGCACAAGGTCTTTCCTTGGGAGGTGTGTAGGTGTGTCCACTCCTGTGGAAGTGTAAAGACATTGGACTTAAGGCACAGATGTGTCGTCTTGTAGGATTGATGGGTTTCACTTCATTTGTGACCTAATCGGGATTTGAACTCAAGTTTCAGGAAATGAATGCTTACTCTTGCTGTTTCATTTCCATAAGATGCTGCAGTGAATTAGAAAATTATACATCAAGAGTACAAGAGAACTCAGAACATCTGTTACAGCACCAGTGAAACGTGCATTTCGCATGCCTGGCACAAGCAAAATAAATCCTTTAGATCTCCATATATTTTGGTGCTGCATTTTTATTTAACCCATTTATGATTTTCACTTGTGAATTCTTCCTGTTATGTGCAGAAGGCCTGAAACAGTAAGCCTCCAGCATTTTTCAGGATTGTAGGATTATGAAACAATTCATTTGCTGAAGTTACATCTCATTAAAACTTGGAATCTGGGTTTGAATTTCAACGCTTAGAAAATCAAGTTTTAATTTCAAAGCCTGGTGTATGTACAGTGTATGCACAAGGAAATTCTACTTTTTTCCCCCCCTGCTCTTGTGAGCTATTCTGTGCAACATTTTGTGATGAAAGATGTAGATCACTGTTGGTACCAAAAGAGATTAAACTGTTTGTCTGAATGTTTGTATGTGAAATAGCCAAATGCTGAGAGGTTTTCAGTAGTGAAAGAGATTATATCTTCAGATATCTGCCTCCCCCCTTTTTTTTTCTAAGGCAAGTGAAGATTTTGATAAATTGTCTTTGTTATTGTTGATGCAATGTAAATATCTTTGTTCCTTCCTCATGATTGATCCCATCCTATGACACTGGAAGGCTGATGTTTTTCTGGAGGTTAGCTCTGGAGGGTTACTCAAAAAAAACCCAACCCAACTCAGAAAGGAACAGAAATTTCAGAACAGAATGATGAGGGGGGAGTTCAGTCACGCTGATTGTGTAAACTTGGGCTGGTTCCTTGTGTTCGGACACTCGCTGGCTTTAATCTGCAGGTTCTCCCCCAGATGAAAACATAACCTTAGTGCTTGTGGTTATCTTTCTGGCAGATGAGAAAGCATATTCAAGACTGAAATACAAGGGTATCTTCATATGATAAATCTGGCTTACTGGGAATTATCTAGCAGAATTCGAACACTTAATACAGGCCTCTAGGTAGCTGCAAGATGCTCAGTTTTAAAGGTCTGAAATGGGGAACCAGTCTCTCATAGTGCTGAAGTGTTTAAAACTACTTGTGTAGACACCAGCTATAATCTAAAGCTCTGTACGTGTCGAAGAAATAATTATTTACTTGGTCTGGCTATTGATGCTTGATGCATTTGATGATTACTCTGCCAGCCAAGAAATGAAATTGCTAATGAGAAACAAAATGACTATGAAGAACTGAAAACATGAAGGTTGAGTCAGGCTCTGAAAAAGCTGTGCAGATTCTGCTTTTTTTAAAAGCCCTCCATTTCAAATATATGATATAAAGTATAAAATTTGCATATGCTGTTATATGGAATAACAAGTGCACTCCTGAGCTGGGGAGAAAAATCTAAACTATGGATTTTATTAAGAAAATATTAGACAGTATCACAGTCTTCATGTTCGGTTGTAACACACTGTGCACAAAATCTCTCTCTATATATATATCAGCTGTACTTGCTGTGAATAACTGTTTTACATCATTCAATTCTGTGATCGTTTCTGCAATCAGAATTTTCTGTGAAATGGTTTTGGTGGCTCAGAATTAACTTAAAGTGTATAGTGGAACAGATCATGTGACACACTTGCAAGAGAAAAGATTTATTTGTTAAGTAAAGACTTTGGCAGCTGTTTTTCTTTCTGTTGACAGATTATCTTTTATATGTGTATGGATTTTAAGGGAGGTGAACTTTACAAGAGCTCTGTCTTAACTTCTGCCAGAGTCAATTCAGTTTCATTTCTAGTTATAAGATGTTCTTTCTTCATGGCTGTCATATATACCAGATTAAAAAAAAAAAAGTTATTAGTATGCCATAGAGAGATCAGAGCTTTTATTTGGTTTTAGTTTTGCAATTCAGGACTATTTTTAATCTTGCAGTGAAATTTTTCACACACTAGTTTGTGTCATATAAGCAGAATTGACTTGAGATTATGTATTCTTAGCTGTTTTGTGGTAACAAGAAACAACTACTGCTGAAAAAAACCCAACAAAAGCCCAGTAGCAATTCTGGTGAGGGACATGGGCTGTTAACTAGTAAGTTACAAGGGGGAGAGTATTGCTCAGCTGCTGTTAGTGCCATTACATAAGTGTAGGAGAAACTAGGTTAAAATCATGCAAAAGCAATCTTGTTTGTGAACAAAATTAAATATGCTTTTATAAGGGAATGTGCCTTGCTTCTTAGGGTAACATTTTCTCATGGAGGAGGCCTGCAGAAGGGTAAGCTCGAGAACTGAAAAGTAAGGGCCCTGCGAGACGGGAACTGCTGTCACTGTTCGCCTCTGTGGAGGGAGGCGAGCTGGAGTTCTGATTGCCAAGAGAACGGGCCGATTTTAGTAAGCAACAGGATGCTCCCCAACCTGGAACTAGGCTGTCCCCTCTAACAGGCTGCCTCGTGGCACCCCAGATCAAACTCTCTTTAAAAAAGAAACAACCCCAAACCAAAAAGGCAGAATACATTACTGATCTCTTGCTATACTGTGTGTCTGTTTCCTGTGTCCTTAATGGTGTGCCTGAGAGATGCACAGGCTGTGTTACAGCCCACTCGTATCTTCACAGGAAGCCGCCTGCCGCTCCACCGTGCCGTGTTAATTCAGGACGGGGCGCCTGACAGGGGCAGCCTGGTTCTGCCGCTTGTCATGCAGAACCCGGGGAACATGGCATGTGTCCTGCCTCACTGCACCGATTTCCAGTTGCCTGTAGCTGCATCCAGAAACTTTTGGGAGCCAGTGCTGTTGATGAAGTGAGGGAAGACTGCACATACCAACCTGTTGGTCCCAGCAGCCCAGCTGTGGTATCCTGAACTAACAGGAAGTTTCAGGTGGCCTTCAGGAATAACACTGGGAAATAAATGCCTTGCAGTAGATTAATGCAGAAAGGACACAAAGGAAATGGCTGCAGGGAGGTCTAAGGAGACCTATTTTGTTGATTGAGCTGTAACAAACTAGAGCTGAAGAACCAAGGTATGCATTATAGCTGTGGCTTTGCAGCCCAGCAGCAGCTGGTGGCCCAAAGGCCAGGGTGAGATTGATGGCTTTGTTCTACTCATTCTATTGCCTGTTACCATCAGGTGCAGTGTGGTTAATAGCCCAAAGCTTTATTCGCTTTTATCCAGAATCAGTATGGGTAGCTAATGCTAAACAATAAACAGGGCAAAGCCTGCTTTGTTTCTTCTTAATTAGGGTATAAACCTTGTAGTTTACTTCAGTTAGATGTTGGATCTGGGTATCATGGTATGCAAATTGTCCTGAGTATGTTTTTTAATATGTGTTTATTTTATGACTTCTTTAGCTGTATGTGATGTTGCATGGATCCTTTTTTCCCAAGAGTCAATTATGATTTTTTATGGTAGGTTTTTTATGTTAATTTTTGTGATAGGTCTCATTTTAAACCTAGTAGAATTATTATCCAAGATGATGCTATGGTTGTCCTCTCCTATAGAATAATGAAAATCAATGAGAATACATGCGAATTAATCATTGATTATTGGGAGCCCTCCCAGACATGTTTATAGCAGCTAGTCATCTGTATTCATAGTCAGTCACATTACAGTGATTTTACTGGTCTGAACTGTGGGCACTGTCCCACTAGAGAAATGTGATTTCCTCAACGCCACATGAGGAACGAGCTCTTTCTTTCTTGCGTTCCTGTTACAAGCAAGTAGGCTTCCTCATAAGAATCCAGCAGGGTGTTATTTTGGTAAGGGTTTACCAATGGGGCTACACGGTTCAGGGGGTGCCTGTAGTACAGCACTTAATGGGGCTTTTGGGTGCTTCTGCAGGGTGCAGAGCAGTGACAAATAGAATCATAGAATGGCATGGGTTGGAAGGGACCCCAAGGATCATAGAGCTCCAACCCCCTGCCAATAGCTGGAGCATGGCTTCTAAGA
This sequence comes from Zapornia atra, assembly GCA_013400835.1. Taxonomy (NCBI): domain Eukaryota; kingdom Metazoa; phylum Chordata; class Aves; order Gruiformes; family Rallidae; genus Zapornia; species Zapornia atra. The sequence continues at coordinate 34,355 of VZTU01019142.1, forward strand.
CAGTAAAAGATAAAGATTATATTTCAAAATCTGTCTGTTTCTAGGTATTTTAGAAGTCTGCTTTTGAGCATAACAATAAATTTTAAATGCATAGAAACATAGATGTGCATTTTCAAGTTTGCTCAGAATTCAGGATGTTTTGGAAACTGAAGATATAAATAACTGTTTGAAATAAGCTTAAAGCCTATTAATAATTACACTACTAATGCATAAGGTATGCATCTTGAAATTGAAAAGTGGATTGGTTTCGTTCTAGGGGGGGAAAAGACAAAGGGTGAAAAAGTTTTGCTGGAATAAACCTCAAATTTCAGAGCTTTATCCAGTCAGTGTAGCCTGACTGGAATTGTATGTTATGTGAAGAATAACATTTCATTTAAAGTTGCAGTTAATCTTTTGGTGCTGTTAGGAGGTTCACTTCTAATTGTGAAACGTTGGGGTTTTCATCACTGTAGCGCCACGCTGTTTGTCAGGTATTCCTACAACGGGGTGCTAATCTCAGCTGTGGCTGTCTGTGGCCCTGATACCCCCGAGTGATGGCTGACGAGGTTTGGAGTCCCATGATTGTTTTTTTGCTTGGAAGCAATGGCTTCAGTTTGCAAGAGCAAACTTTGCTATCCAAAGATTAGAATTTCTTTTGCTATGCAACTGTTAATTCAAATACAGTTCTGCATTAAAAAACAGACTTGAGACTTCATCTGTGGTTTGTGATTAAAAGCCATCTGCTATTACAAATGGAGACGTTTCAAGGATGTACTTATAACAATAGGAAAAAAGATAATTCTATTTCGAGTTAAGCACATTAATCCTGGGTGGTATGTTTACTCTTGGGCATTAGGTTTATTCAGATTGAGTATTCCTTTAATTTTTTTCAGTAAGAAAACTGTCTTTGAGAGAACATAATCATTAACTTTTTAATTGATGTGAAATATCTAGAGTTCTTCCACTGAGCAGGATTTTTTCCTTAAAAGGTAGATTTAAACTTGTAATCACTCTTTATAGATAATGACTATGAATGAGAACTGTTGATAGAGCCTTTCTAGGCATCCCACAGCCACTACCATAATTTTATAAGCTCTTGCAAGTAAATTAATATAATGCTAAGTCTGCATCTCTCTTACGCTTTGTATTGTATTGCCCTTCTGTTTTCCATAAGTGTTTAAATTCCTGAGAATGAGTCCATCCTGACTTCTACAATCTTCATGGTAACTTTCTGAACTTTTAGTATGGAAATAGGTTATTTTCAGTTACTCTCCTATTTCCAGAAAAAAATTGATAGCGGTCAATCACACTGTCCATGTCATTGACAAACATGTTAAACAGCACCAGTCCCAATGCATTGCTCCTGAGCATGGAGGAGGTGACCCCTGAATACTAGACAGCTGTCTTGGGCCCCTCTTCCTTCCAGGGCTTTGTCATGTGGTACTGTGACAAAGCAGATTCCTGAAGAGGCCAAAGTCTATTCTCCTGAAGTCCAGGATAGTGAGGTTGCTGTGCACCCTCCTTGCTGCCCTGAGGACCTGGATCTCCATTGCATGGTCACTGCAGCCGAAGTTGCCCTTGAGCTTCACGTTCTTTACCAGCCCCTCCTTGTTGGTGAGAGCAATGTCCAGCATGGCAGAAATGTTAATAAACAAATTCCTGAAGTTCAATTAGTTCCTTCATTATGAAGCTTTTAAGTTGTTGGTCAGTTTTAATGTCTTTAAATGTATCAGCTGAGCTGAATAGTGGAACAGTGCTAAATATTTATGGCTAAGGAATGTCACTAACTATGAAAATAGAGGAAGAATTATGGGCTCTTTTTTGGGGGCTTCCAAGACTGAAATAGGGTTAACCCAGATCTTTAATTTATTGAGAGAGAATATGCTATTTATTAGCAAGCTTAATCAGTTTTCTTCCTAATAGGAACTTCTAAATCCTGTAAAAGTAATGATTATTTCCTTCTGTATGTAAACCTCAGAACATTTGGACAATTACATTTGCATGCTGTATTAGTTGTTGATTTTTTTTTTTTTGTGTGTGTGTGACTCCTGATACTTCTAAAAGACTAATTTTTAGGCAAAACTCTTCTTTTTCCTTTCTCCTTCCCCTTGTTCCTGAAGCATTTCAATTTTTTTTTTAAATTAGAGATTTAAAACTTCTTTCCCTATTTGTGGTATAGAAAGGAATGCAGACTCTTTTTTAAACAGCCACCCCATAACCTCATCTATTTTATATTCTATTGAGTTAGACTAAAACAAAATACTTATACATAAATCAGACACTCTGCTCTTGATTATCGTGGGCAGTGATGCAGGGACCAATTCTAATAGAATTTGCAGGGAAGAAGTCAATTGAGTTTTGACAGGGGTCATGTAGGATCCATAAACTCCCACGGGGCAGTTATCAAAGATGTAACTGTATGCAATGGACCATAACACAGCTAATGGCTTTTACTTACTGATTCTTGATTGAACAATTAATTTGACAGTGGTCACCGTGCACTTTGCCCTTATTAGATAGGTTTGATAGTACAAACACTCTTACAAAACATTAATAAGCTTCAAGGTGATTTTAAGTTCACAGGTAATGTTTCCAAAAAGCTAGTTAGGTATCCACTTTTGCTTCCTAGGGTGTAGTTCCTAGTCAGGGTGTTTGTTCTTAATATTATTAATGTTTTATAACCCCCTCCCCCAAAGTTATGTGTTTGCCAAACACCATTTTAAATCTTTAATTGGTTGGCTGAGCTGCTGCCATGTGGCCCCTAGAAAAAGGAGGAAAAACTTCTGAGGAAAAAATAGTACATGTGTATTCCTGTCTCTGTGTGTGTGTGTTTATTTTTGAACAAAAATTACCCTATGGCTGACCTGTTTTTTGGTGAACAGAGGAAAAAGCAGTATCAGGTTATAATCAACAGAGACACAGCATTAAGTATTATCCCTTGACAGAAATTGAAAGGATTAAGAAATAATTGCCAATTTAATTTGGGGCTATTTGCCTTAGCTATTTATGCCTGCAATTAATAATTTCAAGTGGTAATACTTTCATTACTGGAGCATCACTGTAGTAACTGTTTTTTACAGCAGAAAGGGAATATAACACATAGCTTTTATTCTGTACAGTATAACTCATGTTGAACACATTCACTCTATATTTACAAGTGTGATAATGTGTCTTATCTCATTCAGTGTTTGTGTTTTGAGCCAATGTTATCTTGTCTGCCTCATGTTTAGATGGGTAAATAGGCAGGAAAAACTAGAAATTTGGCATAATTTTCAATAGAAATTTTAACAGATTGCCTTTTAAAGTGTTTTCATAGCTTTTACATATATAAAGTATTTCTGGCCAAGAATAGTTGATGGTAAATATTTCAGATTCTGGTATGCATATAGGTTAAAATATTGAATGCTAAAAAAAAAAAATCAGTGACAGAAAGTAATCACTTCCACGTCTGGATATATGTTCAAATAATCATTTTCTCTTCTTTTTGGAGTAGGAATGTAATTATTCTGAGACAGTTTTTATATAGCAGCTGGGTACTTAGTCACATTCAAAGCTCAGTTTAGTTGCAAATCATTCCTATCTTCTACAAGGTAGTCATGTTAATCAACCTTTTTTTTTGTGACAGAAGTTCGGGCTTTATCACCTGCAGTTGTTGACTCATCATCAGCTTCTGTGAAATCCAAATCTATGCATGCATATGAAGAAAACTGTACAGGAAAAAAATAATAATCAAAGATGATCAAAGTGAAAACAAACCTCTGCAGAATAAAAATAGACTGTTGGGACAACGTGTTTCATAGTGAAGGCAGCTGAACCATCCCTCTCCCACCTGGGAGCAGTGCTTCTGAGTCCTGCTCCTGAGGAGATCCTTGCCCACAAACACTGAGGGATGTGTGAGTGCATAGACAGATGGGGAAATTGTCAGAATTGTGGGGACAGTAAAAAGCCAGCCACCCTTTCAAAACCACACTGCTGGAGTTCAGTGCTTTTGCCTAAGGCCAATTGCTGCTTGTCCATTGTGTGGACACAGCAGGGCTGGCAGTACTTTGCTGTACCAGGATGGTGCTGCTCCCCTCCCTGTTTCCTTTCTGTGTGCCCATCTCCTCCAAGACCGAGATGCCTGTAGCTCTGAGCTGATGTCCCTTCACATTGGTCTCCTTTGTGCTGTGGGACATATCTGAGACTGTTTCGTGGCACCTCCCTTAAAGCTTTTTCATAGCTTGTCTGGCAGTACCATTTCAGTAACACAGGGTAATGAACAGCATTGAAATGACCAGCGCAGGAAGCAGTAAAAGTCACATTTTTATCTACCAGGGTTGTTTGAAGAGACTTTATTTCTTCCCTTCCCAGTTCTAAGGTATGAGTGTCAGAGCATCTGAAAAATGAAATGACAAGGTGTTGTGTAACATTGAAATTCATGCCATAATCTTTCTTGGTTTTCTTTGAAACAATTTTTCTAGTTTAAATGGGCTTAAAAATCTGTTCCTGGCCTTGGGTTAAGGTTTGTGGCTCATGAAGCACAAAGACTGAGGAGTTCCAGGCTCCCAGACCTGAGGGTACAGGACAAGTGGTTATTGCAATCAGTAATCACTTTTCAAGACCAGTGACAGCAGACATGGGGCAGCAGCAGGGACTGAACCCATGGAGCTCTGCCTGTCCAAGCCACATCGAATGTTGAGCAAAGCCAGCGCCAGTGTCCCTGTGGTGGCCACACTACTGACAAAGCTCATCAGCTTGTGCTATGGTGCTGGTTCTCACAGGGATGCTCCTTCTGTCAGGCAAATCCTGTTACAGCATGTGCTGGTATCTCTGCTTTCCTGTGGGATTCTGATTATGGGATCAGACACCCTTTTTTGACTTCCAGTAGCCCTGCTCACGTCAAAGATGCCCAGCTGCTGTAACGTGGGATCTGCACTCAGCAGGCACAGTCAGCACTGCAGCTTAGTGGGGGTACACCAGGAGCGGTCAAAATGACCAGAAGCAGCTGTAATGTCCTTCTATCCTTTGTACCACTGCCTCCTTTTGCAATGATTATACTCATGAAAAGTTTGACTTTTCTAATCTGAGCCAATTATTATTAAGGTATTAATTTTTTTCCCCTATTCATTATTAATTAAATGATAAAATATTCTGAAAAAGGTTCATTGTGGATGGATTTTGTTTTCAGAAAGTTCTGATTATATGAAGCTGGGAGATTTATAATGAAGATGTTAAAGCAGAGAAGCAAACCAGGAAAGATTATTCAATAAAGTGTGTGCAGTGATAGGACTGGATTCTGCCACTATAAATACTATTTCCCATCTTCAGAATACACTGTAGAACACCTCTAGTGTTTCCCAGAAGTACTAAATTTTAAAACAGTTTAAATTACATTTTTTTCTTTATCTTTCAGTAAAACTCTATTTCTGCTCTTCACAATGTCTGGTATATTTTTAACAGCTAAGCAAAAATATGCTTTAAAAACCAAAATATTAAATACTTGCCTTGAAATGCTTGGTACTATGGTTGGCCTTAACTTTGTGTGTTCTAGAGGATATTGTTGGCTCCTGGGTTATGGTAAATCATTGTGCACAATTGGAATAATGTGGAAATAGCAGTGATAAGTGCAACAATTTTCTGTCCTCCCCGTGATCTTAAATTTTAAATTGTCTTTATAGCATTTATTATTATTAGTCATATGGCTGCTAGATTAAGGTTATCCTTGACAGCTCTTGCATTGAATCCTATATGTATAAGCAGTAAATGCCCAGTTCTGTCTTCTATCTGACTAGACAGAGCAAAGAAATTCTATTGTGGATTAATTCTTGCTTTGATAGCAAATCGTTGAACACAGTCCCAGAATCCATGATAATAAGGAAATCTGTTTCCATTTGCAGTAGGCTTTTATTATTCATTCTTTGTAAACCATTTAGCAAGGAGTATGGGCTAACATTGATTACTCCATAATTAGTGCTCATAGGCAGTATGGTTGGAGCCATGTTGGAGGGGAAAATTTATCAGCTGTTAAAAGCCACATGACTTGCATAGAAGAACCAAAGTGCAAGCTCTAAAGTGTATTAAATTGCCATGTTTATCATCTACCTAAATGCTACTGTCAGTTCTCCAACTGCTTTATGTGCAACTGCTCCTCAAAGTGAGGCAGAAGTATCATGCATTTTATTCATAACAGATTGAACATGAGGCAATTATCAGTAAGCCATTAAACAGTGAAGCTTATTCCCCAAGTCAGGAACCTAGAAACAGGTATTCTGTAACAGATTGGGAAAGGGCTTTTCAAAATGACCACATCATCAGTGTGGATGCACAGCAGAGCATCTGTGCAACCTTCAGGCAGTCATTTATACACATTAGTGAGAGCATCGGTCTTTGTGTGACTCCTGCAGGGCATGCAAACACAGCTCAACTGTTATTTTGCTGGAAGGTTTTCTTGCCAAGTTTTATTAAAGTACATCATGGGATAACATACAAATGAGATAAAATGCCTAAAAAGACTATCTGTGAGTCTGCTTTACTACTGTGACTTGCAAGCGTTTATTCCAGAGTTTGTCCTCCATTGCGTTTCAAATCTTCACAGGATTTGAAGCTACACCCATCTTCCTGTAAGGCTGTTCCCCATGTAGCATTAAGGTTAGTCTGCTTGTCTCCTGTGTAATGCCAGTGTCACTGCCACCAATGCCACTGATACTGTTTGAGCTCACTAAAGCTTCGAGCATGTGAAAGGATTTTGTTGCAGCAATGGCTGCAAGAGAAATTTGGGGCACCAGACTGCTCCTTTGGAAATGGTAGAGGCAGCGTGGCCTCAGCAAGCAGGTGGTGTGCATCCATGTCTGCTGACACATGCATTTCTTCTGGTATATGGACACTAAAGAGTGGTGGAAGGACAGAGGGCTGCAGCTGCCACTTTTCCAGGACTGGACAGGTCTCCTTTCTCTGTGAATGCAGGCCTGCTGCCAGGGTGAGAAACCAACTGCTACTGGCTTTTCCCCTAAACCACTGCCCCTGGTCTCTTTTGAGCTGCATGGCTTTCCTGCCTGCTTTGCCTCATTCCCTGCAGTCTGCTTGCTATTTTTATCTTGTTTCTTATTTCATTTTCTGTTTCTTTGTTGTACAAACAAATAAAAGTTTAACTCCTACTGTTAATGTGAGTTCAGAATTGACACTAATGCCGCAGTACTTTAAATTTTCAAGAATTCATAATACTGATAATGTTTTTCCAGTTTTGTGGAAAGTAATCAGTTGTACAGAGTTCAAAACAATGAAATGAGTGAAATTTATTTATAGCTGTCTTCTTAGAGGTTCATTTGCTCAATGCATGAAAACTCTGACTTCTAGAATAGTTGAACCTGCAAGTGAACAGGTGCAGCAAGAAAACAGAGAATTCTTCCCTCCACCACCCCAAACCCAAAATGAGGATTTTGACAGAAAGCTGTGTTGCATAATTGCAAATATCAGATTGGAAGTTGTATTTCTAATCTGACTATGTAGGTTTTGAAGTTGTGTCTTGTAGTTGAGCTGCCAGTGACATTTGAACCTCTATAGATAAAGATATGCTTGCCCTCTGCTTGTGTACAGATACTTAGTGTTATGTACTGTAGTGGGGATTTGTGTAATTATAATTTGTCTTTTTAGTTTTATATCTTCTATGAATCAATGCTTAATTCATGCTCAAACTTTTCAACAGCTCAGTGATCATTGGAAGATATCATGTGTGTAGTGAAATACAGGAGCCAATCATGGATATTCTGTATCTATTAACCTGTCTAACCTTTCCTTTCCTTTTGGTATGATGGATGGAGGAATCTCTGCCCCAAACTCACAAGGTTATCGTATATGGATGCCCCATCCTCTTTCAGAGGGACTTACTGAATCGTTTCAGTAGATGAACAACTACATTATTTTCTGACAGTATTTGTGTAGTTATTGAATGCTAGGTAATCAATTTACTGTTACCATTTATTGTTTTGTACTCAGTGATCTATTGCAAGTGTTTTGGGTTTGTGCTCTAAATGTGGTTAGCTTCCTGGCTCTGTAAAAAACCCTATGTAATCGCTGCTCTCTACATATACCAAAATAATTTTTGAGTAAATGTTTGGTTTTTTGTTTTTTTTTTTTTTTTTAATAATGAGGGCTATATATGCTTTAGTTATGACTTTATATATCCACACATTCAATAACTATTTTTGGTGAAGAACAGATTTTAAAAGTTGGATTTTGTTTTTTCTTCTGTTGCTGCTGCTTTTGTTTTTTTTTTTAGCAGGAGATTTCTTTCTTTTGTTGTGTGGAAAGAGACTGTGAAAATGTGTGGTGTATACTCGATACAGTGCTCCTTTATTGAGCCTTCAGACAGTTTGAAAGAACTGGATATTCAGGTGATGTTCTCATTTCCAGAAATCTGTGGGTTTCCTCCTTTCCTCCTTTCCATAGTTGTCTTTATCCTGTATTCTTACCTGCAGCTGTCCACTCATCCCACAAACATGTTTTCCACTAGAAAATGCTTATGTGTGTTTTTGATGTATACATATTAAGTATGCTTTTAGAATCTGAATTTTTGTCATCTTAGAAAATGTGCTTGAACAGTTTTACCTCTCAATCAAGTATTTGGGAACTTAATTGGTTTCTTCAAGTCACAACTGAGAGTTGTAGTATTTCATAGTAGTTACACAGAATGAGCGAATTTTAAGAGTAGACGAGATCCAAGAATGAGTAACTCCTCTTTAAAAACACACAAATCCATTGCAAAAATGGACTTAATACGCTTTGTGGTTTATGGCTTTAAGAATTTCAGTTAGATGTTATAAGCATTATAGGATGATAGGGTACTTTATCCTGCCAATTTGTCTGTTTGCAATTAGCTTAGGGTACACTTAATAAGTTATTTTAATACATCACAAATTAAATGTAATCATGTACTGCGTTTAGGCTTTACTTTTCTTGCCAGCATTCAAAAACATTTGCTCTTCCTCTCTTTTATGTTTTTTAAGATCTCATTTTCCTTTCAAAGTCAGTGTCCTTGTGAAAATAAAATCACCTTCTAAGGCCGTTGAAAAGTGTTAATGAAGTGGTAATTTGTTTTTATCCTTAGCTAAGACTCTGATTTTGAGTCGTTCATTCTTAAATATTATACATAGTCCACGACTCAGTGGCTCTTTATTTTTTCCACATATCTACTTTTTTTCTTAATATGTGGTGTTTTTAATAAGTAAGTTGTATTTTCACTCTAAAAGAGAGTTGTAGCGCGTTCTTTTAGTGTCCTGAAACAACTGTCTTGGCACTGCCTAGTTTATGTTAATCTGTTTGGTATTTTCATAGGTTGTATACTTTGGTTTGGGGTTATGTGTTTATATATGTTTAGTTTTAGCAGATGACTGCATATTTACTTTGGCAATATCATTAATTGTTCAGAAGACTTTTATCCTCAAATCCCTTCGTTTTCCAGACAGACCTAGGACATCTGTTTGTAATTTTGTCTTGAACATTGCCAACACAAATTAGTCTTGGAAGCAAAGGCCATATTTTAGCTTAAAATGTTCACAGACATTTTCAAGGTTCATGAGTTTTACAAGAACGATTAATACCAAACATGCACTAATCTGGATTTCCACCCAAGATATTTAAGTGTCTTTAAAAATATCAACTTTGCAGTTTCTAATGCAGGTAGGTTAAGGAATTTCTGCTGTCTCTTATGGAGTGAGACATTGCTGCCGTTCATCTGAACCATAGTTTATTATTGGGAATTCAAAGAAATAATTCTAAAAGATTTGGTGTGTGTGTGATTGATCCATCAATCCATGGCCTATCATGGTTTTTTTGGCCCAAACGAAAACCCGAACTTTTTAGATTTTCTTTTTTTCCTTTTTATTGAATGCACAGTGGTCAGAGCCTTAATTTTCTGTCTACCACAGAAGGCCTCATCTTCAGCAGCACAGTGACCTAGTATAATGCTAGGAACTTTTTATCAAATTAGATGAAAAAGTAGCTTTATATGAAGTGCAAACACATGGTCCTGAATCAGTAAATTATTCTGTGTCAGTGTCTTCTGTATACCTCCCAACTTCAAGTGGCTTAGTTTGGAAGCATCTGCATGTGTCTGTATATATGTATAACAGTAAATACAAGCCTTTCGGCTTTTGAGAAAGTTTCTTTCTGTTATGAAGAATTTCAACAAAATGTTTGAGTTACTGATCTGAAGTTAACCAAGTTTTGGTTAATTGTCATGTTACCAGCATGTACGCTAGTAACACTAGTGCACAACAGAGAGGATGCCACTAGTCAGCTCCCCAAGTGAGGTTATTTTAGAACAAGTGAAATACCTGTGTAAGAGCAGATCGTAAATTCATTCTGTCTTTAAGAAGAAAACTTGAATTATTTCTAAGAAAGAACACAATTAAATTGAAATATGTATTTTTTCTATTGACAGCCCTGAAAAAATAAACATTCTTTAAAATAGCCTGTTCAGTGTGGAAGCCATTACACTAGTAGAAAATGCACTACATGTCACTTCCAGAATATAATTTACTTTAAACAGTCTCAAACAATATGGATTTTTCTAGAGGTTAGATTTTGGGTTTAAAATCTGAGTGGTTTCTTGGCTGATGGTAATTTTGTTCTGTGGTCTGGACCTGCCGGCTGTCAAGATTTCTCACTGTCTCCCGAGTTGAATTTTGCCATGGTTGGAAGTAGCTACATTGTGGTGGGCTAAAGGTATTCATCTTTTTGTCATTATGTTTGGCTTTCTACATTGGAATGTTTTTATAACCTTTATTTTGTATTAGCAGAGGTGATTTCCACAAGCAGCGCTTACAAATGCAAAGGAGTTTGTTTTCTTCAGACAAATATTTTCGTGGCAGAACTTTGTAGGTGACAAAGCTGTGTTCTGTTAGCTGTGTTCACTGAGAAGCAGCAGATCTCTTTTTCAGACAGTGCATTCAGGTTTTGAGTCCACCAAAAGCAGATGTGGAGTCTTCATGTTGAGTTCTTGCTTTCAGTTTAACTGTAGGTGTGATTTTGATTCTTTTAGGTGCCTTAATGATCTATGTGAAATTAATCGGAGGCTTCAATTCATGTAACTAGCTGAGAATAACCCCAATTTAAGCAAGTCCAGGAGCCAGCCTCCTGATTAAACCAAAAATCCCCAAACTAAACCTGCATCTGCCACAGTTTATACTGACAATTCAGCTTTGCTTTTTCTGTTCAGGCCTTAAAGCACACCCACTCCAGTGAGTGTTTGCTGTGCCACCTATGCAACCTGAGTGACCAAGGTCCAGTGTTTGCCTCATGCTCCCAGAGATGCTTGTTCTTACGGCTAGCCTGCAGAGGAATGCTTTCTCTGCAGCTCTCACTTACAACTAAGGCATGTCGATGCTTTCATAAGAAACACTCAAATCAGCTTTAACTTAAGTACCTACTGCAGCCATGGAACAACAGTAGGGGCTTAGCATAAGCTACTTAAAGTTGTTGGCAATGCAACCTTTTTTTGAGTGAAGCTGTCCATCCTTCCCTCCATTTATAATGCAAAGTGTCCAATTTGGATGTACAGTTTGACTGGAAACCACCATTCAGGTGGTAAAATTAATTGAATGTAAGGTTTATGTGAGCCACTTGTGTGTGTGTGTGTGTGTGTGTATGTGTGCGTGCGTGCGTGTAGTGCCAACATTCTGTCAAAGGGGGCAGGTGCCCAAGCTGGTGAGGGGCCTCTTCTGATTTTGTGTGTTACTGCAGGCATGGTGATGGATATTCAGAAAAGGTAGTGAATTGAGAGTGTAACATTTTCAGAAGACATAGGAGGAAGTAGCAAATAGGAGAGGAAAAAATTTATAATAGGAATGAGAAAGCCAAAGCAGTTGTACGTGTGGATGCCAAGATATACAAGTATATGAACACACTTGAAAAAAAATTTTTTTTTCTGGCCTTAATGGAAGTGAGGTTTTTGCAAAACTGTGATTGTGATAGGTCATGCCTTCCCAGGTGCTTTTTTAGTTCATTGATTTGGAGCATGGTTGGCCTTAGAAATTATCAGAGGCTCATGTTTTTCAAGCATGTACTGCTGACATTTCTTCTGCAAAGCAGATCATTGTGTTGATTATTTAACTTCTACTGATATCTGTGAGCCATATCAGCACTGACATACTTTTACTAAGACTAGCCGTCTCCCAGTGCTTGCCCATCGCTTTCTTCCTTTGCAAATAACAAATAACATATTTCTCATTTTCTTGTCCTGTGCTCTGTAAAGTCTGATTCCATGGTTGCTGAACTGAAACAAACAATCTGATTTCACTCATGACCCATTGCTGAAGCTACAGTATGATGATTAAAGGCCCATGTTTCTGGGCCATGGAGAAAATGAGATTTAACCGAAGACTTATAAGTGATGTAAAAGTAATACTTTCTGGAACATAAAAAACAATTTAAACTGGATAATTGTGCAAAACCCACAGCCAATCCATATCAATTTGTGATTCTCCATATTAGTTCTAAGGATTCTTGCTGTGTCTATGCTGCTTTAAAGATTCTTCAATACCAGCGGCAATTTTTGAATGGAAATTTGTGCACTGATGCATTGGGATTGGGACAAGTCAACGGGGCGGTAGATGACAACCTCTCATTTTATGGCAGATATTATGGCTTGACATCTCCTCCTTTTGAACATTTTCAATGGAATACTGTAAGAAAACCCAAGAGAACCGGTAGCTTAGTGTGAGGAAGTACATTGTATGTTGAAATTCCTATGACTTAATTAAGAAACTGATTCAGTTGATGAAAATAATAGCTTCAGATTTTTAAAAAGCACTTGGTTATTGAAACATTATTATATTGTGTGATAAACTGCAGTAGAAATGGAGGAGACTTCATTTAAAAATACATGGTATCTCTTATTAAAACACTTAAGTTTGAACAAAATTTCTTCAAGAGTTCTTTGTATTCTGAAAGCTTCCCACAATTTCTTTCCATTTTTAAATTTCCAACAGAACTTACTAAAAATTTTTTGCAAGTATTATCTGTGCTCCGTCTGTAAATTAAGGAGTAGTTTCTGGCTGACACTAAATAATTTGGATGTTCCCATTGGATCTTTTATGAAGGAATTGACTACAGCTGTAAACATAGAAATACTCGTAAGAGGGGAGTAGTCTGTGGAAGAGGGCATGCCATTTGCAGCATGTGTGCATCTTCAAGCATGTCAGTTAGTGGTACTGAAGTTTTCCAGGCTTCTCCTGAGATGCCTTCCTGGTCAAGTGTTAATTCTTCAGCAGGAAAGCTTGTTCTGAAGCTGATGATGACATAGGGTTCTAAAATACACTCCTGAATCTGGCCAATTTCTTTTTAAAGACCTTTCTGTTGAAAATGGATGAATTAGGGAATCATGAAGGGTATATGGGCTTTGTTTACTTACTGATACGGAGAATGGGTGGGAAGTGCACTGAGGCAAATTAACACTAATGCTCTCAGCTGTTTAATTGTAATAACCTTTTTTTCCCTGGGGGAAAAAAAAAAAGTTACTAAATTTCTAGAAGCATTTCTTCTGACTTTCTTTTTTGCTTTTCTATTAAATGGAAAAAGGAAACTTGAATGACTAATCTTTCAAATTGAAGAAACATCTATTACACTTTCAGCCATCGGATGTCACTAGAGTACAGAGAGTAAGTATTAGGTGATGTGGAACTCATTTATGGTTTTCCTTGGCTGTTTATTTTGGAGCTGGAAGACTCAAGTCCTGCGAGGCTTTCTCAGATCAGTAGCTGCAGAATCTTGGCCAGCTCCATGGTCGCTGTGACTTAGAGTATTGCACAAGAAACGGATTTGGGACCTTGTCCTGCTTCTGTAGGGGTGCTGACACCAAATGAACTGGGAGTGGAAGCAAGTAGGATGTGAACAGGTATTACTACACAGTTCACCCCTAGTATTTCTGTGATCATTACAGTGGAATGCTTAGCTGAGGCCTTGTAAGCAACTCGTGTCTTCGCTGCACATGTAACTATGGGAGCGCTTATTATCTTGCATACCCTCGTTTCCTTTCTGTTCTTTGGATGGTGTTCTGCAAGCCATGCAGCAGTGTGGACCTTTACTCTGTTAGGTGCCCAGGTGCTTACTGCTTTCTTGGGCAGCACTGTGTACTGCCTGTCCTTTCCCGTGGGCACTCTGCCCACAGTGGTTGAGGCTGAGTTTGAGGACATTTCCAGGAGTTTCAGTACAAACAGGTTAACAGAAGTGTAGAAGAACCTTACAAAGAGCTTTGAGAACAAGATGCACCTCCGATATTCAGTTCTAGGACTTCATTGTTTGGGAAGTGAAAAGTTTAGGATTATAATTTTTTAGAGTAAGATTTCTTTCCATCATTATGGACTTCAAGGCAGTTTTAAGGTTTAACTTAGGCTTTCAGCTATTACACGTATATATATATAGTCCAGCTTGCAGATCTTGCTTTCCATCACTAATGGTGCAAAGCATCTGCAATAAAACTGCAATTTGACTCTAACTGCCTTATAGAAGTCAACAGTAAATATTTCACGAATATGTACTCTTCATTTACTGAAGAATTTCTATGTAGCACTGCTGTCCCAGTGCGAATGTGTAATACCTTCATTCTTATTGGTGAACATCTCCAAAATCAAGGTTTAGAGTGGGACCAACAAAATCCATCCTTTTGGTGACACATAAAGGAGGGAGACAGAAGGGAAGACATCTCTTCTGTATTGACATCCAGAATATGATGTAAGAAATTTTATTTAATCTCTTGGTAGCAAGAAAATCTGTAATATGTTCTCAGATCAAGTTGTTTAAATATGATCACCCTGATGAGAAATGAAGATTGCCGTAAGGAGTGTAAAATAAAAAATCATCATTCAGTAAAGGGTATTTGGCATTGTGCTGTATAGAAACTCCACTCTTTTCAGGTATATCCAAGCTATGTTTTGTTTTGTTCTTGAGCAGAAATTACTGGAGGTAAAAACCTTTTGGGGCTGATGGGGGAATAAAATGAGACTTCTCCAAGCAAAAACCAGACCTTTGTAATCTAGAAAAGGGCAAAGAGATTCCCAAACAGGAAAGTTGCTAAAACACAGAGAAAAGTAGGAAAAAATTTGAACCATGGCAGGAAAACCAAAATTCCTGTAGGCTGGAGATAGCAAAATGACAGGAAAAGAAATGATAAACTATAGAAGATTTGAAGAAAAATACATGTTTTAAAAAAAATAAATTGGATGGTATGTGTTAATAGTAATTTTGTCCATCCAACTAGACTGAGAGAGAACTGGTTAGGCAGCTGTTTGTAAATTTATTGCACATGTTTGTAGATCTGCTAAAAGTGGTCTAGCTTCAGGTTTTCCCAGTGCCTCATAATTGCATGGAATAATTTAGGATAGCAGATAGTGGTACCATCAATACTCGTCTGTATTTCAAAGAGGTGCAGATTCGACTCAGCCTCAGAAATGCTCCTATCTAAGGGAAAATTTTATGTGTTTAAAGTGTAAACCAACAAGAACAAGCACAGCAGAAAGCCATCCTGCTCTGGAGGGCTGCATGGAGGTGCGAAAGCCGAGTTACTGATAGCAAGAGCGTTTTCATGTTCTAAAGAAAAGTCTTCAGTGGGATTGTTATGAGCATTCAGTTCATGACCAGAATGCTTTGGATCTCTGCAAGACCTCACAGTATCAGATTGCACCTGAGCAAAGGGGCAACAAGCTGTTTCTCTGGGCTCTGTGCCAGCATATGTGTGAACCTGTTTCCCTGAATCCTCCTGCTGTCTGATAGAAACACATTTTCCCCTGTTTTGTTTTGTAGCTTTGTGTGTTCTTCAGCTTGCAAGTAAGCAGAACGGACTATCCTGTTCCCATCACTTCCATTTGTGTCTTAATTTGGGTGTGAGCCAATCATAAAGGCTAAGCAGGTGAAAATGAGGGGTTAGCTTGATGTACATCCTTACCCAATTCTAAACCTGTGACAACAAAATGCAACCCAATTTATTTTGAGCTCAGCTGGATTGCTATGTCTGTCCAAATTTGTTTCCTGAAAAATTTTGTGTTTTGTTCAGCACTTTCATTCCTTTCATATGGAACACATTTGGAAAGGATTTTGGGGTGTAACTGTTCTTATTTGGAATCAGAAAAGCAAACAAATAAGCATTTTAGGACCTCTAAAAAGTAGGTATTCTTAAAAAAATAATAAATGTTCAAGTAGGGAAAGAAGCTAAGTAACAAAAAAGCTGATGAAGATATTCGTCTCTGAGAGGGTCAGAGTGGTTTATATTTCACTAAAAATTATAGATCTATATGATCCGGGAGGTAATACTAGCAGGATGTAAATATTTACAGCACTATGATATTTTAGAATAACAACTTTCTTTTTGTGGAATGTTGACTTACAGGTCAAAAAAACCAACAAAAACTTGGACGCACAGCAGATTAATGAACAAAACATTTTTCACTTTTATAGGAAAAAGTGAAAGATGGGATGTTTTGTTATACTTGGCTTCGCTGGATTGTAACCACATGTTCCAAAAATGAGCGTGTATATACATATATATATGTAGCTTTTTTTACATTTTCCTAAGTTATAGATACAACCTTCTCATGTTATAATATAATCTTAGTCTTCCTCAGTACTTGGTTTTCTCCTTTGATTAAAATTCCAAGGTGGGATGAATGTACTGCGTGACTGAAATTAATCTGCTTAAGCCTGAAATTGCTGGAGGCACGTTGACATGCTGACTGCGGGCAAACACTGGAGGCGGCCTTGATTGGGAGGAAATTGTGTCAGAGCAGCTTTGCAGGGCAAGTAGGTGTAGGAGACAATTTGTAGTAGTTACCTTGTGCTCTGGGAGCCAAATTTTGCTGTGTTTCTGCTTCAGTGCTCTCTGTGGGGGATAGCTGGGAGTTTTGCTGGGAGGATAATGACAGTATTTTCACACAACAATCCATTTCTGTTGTGATGGCATTTGTTTTATTCATCGTGCATGTTGAGTGTGTGTGTGTGTGTGTGTGTGTGTATACACATGCTATGTGTTTATACATATGCATATAAATGTAAAAGGCATGTTGGTTTAAAGCTAGTCTGTCTTCTAGAAGGAAAAGGAGAGTCTGAGTGCTTCTCCTCAACACTTTCAGTTAAAGTGCCTTGTAATACCCAAATAATTTCTGAAGTCTTTTCTTGGTTTTCAGTAGAAAGATTTTATTGTCCTTTCCTGTGTAGATCAGAGGTGAATATTAAACGAAGAAGTAAGATTCAAAGGTAAGATTCAATTTCTTGCCTGTCTGAGGGCCATATTGTTAGGTATTTCCTCCTTTAAGTTTTGTCACTCTTTTTTTTTTGGAAAGCACTGTCTCTGAAGATTTTTATCAGTTAACAGCTTAATGGAGAGGCTTATAGTTCTATTCTTGCCTGTATCAGAATAAATGCTACACTTCTAGTTGCTCTATATTCAGAAAATCAATGTGAATTTCTTATTTTTAACACTTAGCCAAAGGAGAATGATCTTTTTGTGGCTCTAGATAACTTTTATTTTCAGCAAAGAATCTTGCACTGTTCTGTGAGTGGATATTTAAAAAAATCCAGTCTTTTTCAAAGCATTGCAAAGAAGTTTTGAAAATATAAATATTTTCTTGTCAGACTTTAACAATGCTGCTAAACAAAGACTAACTTCTACATAGGAGTAGATTAAAATCAACCCTTTTGGAGGTATTTTTATGTTTTTTTCCAGCCTTGGTTCTGGCTCCTGTGACACCCCCGCCCCNCTTCCTGCCAGTTGAAGTTGTATGACCCAGCATGCTCATTACCTATTCAGTGTATATTTTTAAACCAAATACAGATAAAATATATGTAAAAAACATTTGTAAAATCTGGACAGAACTGATGCCTATTCTAAGCAGGACCCTCTCTCTCTCCCCTCATCTATTTGAATTCTCTTTTTTCCTTATAAAATGTATCCAGAAATCGCAGAATCATAGAATGGTCTGGGTTGGAAGGGACCCCAAGGATCACAGAGTTCCAACCCCCTTGCCACAGGCAGGGCCACCAACCTCCAGGTCTGGATCTACACGAATGTTTCACGTCTTAAATGTATGGCTGGGTATATCAAGAAATACATAAAACAGCAGGAAATGTATGGGCATTCAAGGTGGCACATGAGACTTAAGGTATGGGAAGTCATCTTGAATAACCCTTTTGTTTGTTTGTTTGTGTTCGTAGGCAGGGTGCTTCTGAGTGCAAATGCCTTAACTCAGCTTCTGTCACAGGCCAGGTGCTTTGATTATTCATGGGGTATGTTCAGGTATCAAGTTGATAATCATACTATTTGTAAATACAGTTGGTGTTTTTCTTATATAGAAGGTCTTTTTTCTTGCTTGAGTAGGTGGCTTGATCATTGATGGTACACTGTAGTTACTATCTTTTAACTCTTTTATTCTTGCTAACTCTCAGAAAGCTACTTCTCTCCAGTGCTGCATTGGGTTAAAAAAGATTAATTCACATACTTACTAAACACAGTTGGGTGTGCAAGTGGAGAATTTTTGCATGACTTTTAGGGACATAGATTTCAAAGGTGTCTTACCTGTTGTCCTCTTGTTTGCCCAGACTCAACGTGTTACATGGGTCCAGAGAGCAGCGTACAGAATAACCTTAGGGCACAAAAGCCTGACAGACTTTATTTATGAGGCCATGCGCCATGGGGCACATAGAGTCCGGCTGCTTCTCTGCAAGTGCAAGGGGGGTCCAGGGCCCTGTCAGGGGTGAAGGGGTGAAGCCCTGAGCCTGCCAAGTCAGCACCAAGGCCACTGGAGGGGCTAGGAACACTTGCTGTGGGCATGGGCTGCAGAATGTTGTTGAGTTTGGATTTGGGATGTTTCAGAGTCCTACACCTTGGGGTTACTACTACCTGCCCCCCAGGAGCCTTCATCCTTGTCCCCAGAGCTGTTCTGGGGCTTTTGGTATGCTGGAGATGCCTCTCCACCCCACCTACTGTGCTTGGTGCCAGTGGGAGTCAGCAGCTGGGTAACAGCTGGGCACCAACTGTACCACTGCACTGCATTATGCCTCTGCTGGGAGAGGTGAGAGAAGAACGTTGTAATTGCATTTAATATAATCCCTCTGCTCTCAGATGTACCCAATATAAACTGGCTGTTTGTTATTCACATCTTTATTATTGTAAGACAGAAGCGTATTAGTAAAACAGTGAATGACATGTTTGCTTATGGTGGGTATTGATTACTTTCACTTTGTGACAGGTCTGAAATGCACCCACTTGAGAAAATCCAAGTAGACTTTATGCACTTGACATCTTTGACTGAATCACAGAGGTCTAAGAATTTGTTCAGGAAATTAGTTCAGCATGACACGCATCTGAAAGAGCCGCTCTTTTATACTGGGTGTTATAGGGCTGAGTTATTAACTGAAAAACAATATCAACAACAAAAATGCAGTCAGGGATTTGTGTGAGATTGCCCTTTTGTCCCACAAGCTGTGGCAGAAGCAGAAGTGTGAATAAACTGCATAGGAAGGAGTGTTGAGCTCAGCCTGGTAATCAACTGTTCTGTTCTATCTGACACTTATCTTGTGAGTAGGGCTGAAAGTCAAGTGCCTGCAATCAAGCAGAGAAGTGTCGATGCATTTTCATTATAAATTAAGTAGTCTAATTGTATTTGGCTGCGTTTTGTTGTGGTTTTAAAAATTATATTAGGCCCTTTCCTGGCAAACAGAAGTATTTTGCGATGTTTTTAAAAGGGCACATGTTTTGTATGTTGTGAGAGTGCAGGTGTGGCTCTGACAAGACCTGGCAGTCAAGGCAAACCCTCATCAACCTCTTCACTCTGTGATTCAGACTTTCTTAGGATTTTAGCCCTCTGTTTTCAGGCTGTGTTCCTTGCTGCCACTCATACTTGGGAGCAGCTTCCCACGGACCTGGCTGCCTCACCTCACCACTCATCATCAGCCCCTCATTACAGTGCTCTGGTCTTCTTACACCTTTAACAAAAAGGAATTTTTAAAAAGCCAAGAGAAAAGAAAAAATAAATATTATTTTGCTGCAGAGAGGTTGTGTGCGCCTTCCAGTGAAACTATCTTACTATTTTGTTTCCTGTCCATGTCAATCCTTTGGGATTTCCCCCATCCATCCATATATATTCAGGTCTATTTTTTTGCCTTCTCTGTACAGATTAGGAGAGCTTTGATGAATGCTGTTTGTGGATGGTAATCATGAAAAGATTTGGTAATACCAAATTCCTCAGGATGAAGAGTCTTCACCTGATTGTAATATGACTCTAGAGCATGACCAACTACTCCTGCTTACTTGTGGATTTTAAAAAATTTATATATATAATTTTGTTTTTGTTTTTCTAGTACAGGCTAAGATCCTCACTTGTGCTTGCTGTTTCATAAGGGTTTGTGGTCTTTTGGAAAATCTTGTTGAAACTGTATTGGAAAATGAATAATTTATTTTCAATTGATGCATCTTTCTTTTCTGTTGCAGCAGAAACTTTTTCAGAGATTGAAGTTATTACTGAGTGCAGTAGATCCAATTCTGTGCATGTTCTCATCCATGAAATTAGTCACATTAGGTTAGATACAGTAGATGCCTTGTGAGTAACCTGATACTATCTCCAGGTGATTACAGGTAATGAGAAATGCATAGGAGTATTTGAAACTGACTTGAAATTTGTTTCAATAAAGCCTGTAACATTAATAAAATATTGAGAAGGGCATGAATAAACTAGGAAAATGGCTCACTTCTTAAAACACTCTAAGAATACATTAGTTCTGTTTGTAGCAATACGTGAGTTTTATTCTTGAATTCTTTATATTTAGATTAAGTGTTTTAGATCATGCTGTTTTATGTTTAAAATGTCATGCTGCAAGATTCATAAATGCTATGAATCTGAACGAATTTTTGTAGTCCAAGAGGGAGAAGAGTACTGGAACAAAAAGCAACGATTTCCTCAGTAGCTTTACTATTAAGCTCTGTAACAGGCGTTCTACATCTGCATGTCATTCAAAGAAACCTCAAAAGATGAATGGGTAGTTCATTCATGTATATGGTGCCAGCAGGGAGTCACCTTACTCAAATAATGTTCCTGGTACTATTAGTTTGGCAAAAATCCAAGTTTTGAGTGATGGTCCTTAGATTTTTGTGTGTATGTGATTGTTACTGCAGCATCATTAACCCTTAGGCACAAAGGGTCCAAAGGAAATAATCCTATAGAGTATTGAAACCTTAGTGGATGCTGAAGGAGTTTGGTGCTTTGTGGCCACAGGTCCGCTAATTGTATTAGAAAAGAAGGGATGAATAAGTGTTGTGACTTAAAAACCAATTATGCCAGTAAACCCTAACATCTCTTGGAAAAATATCAAGAGGTATAACCGAGGCAAGGTCTGGTTGCAATGTGTTTAAGGCTCCCAGTCCTAGCCTGATGGAGAATGTGAAATCTGTAGGAGAGACTTCTGAGATAGTTAGGGGCATTGATTCACTTAAATTCTGCCTCCAGGAAGCTATAATCACTGTGCTTTGTGAATCTGTTTTATTTGTTGCTGCTGAGACTTTCTGGTACTTTAATGTGTATGGGACTAAAATTGCCACTGCTTTATTATCGAAGTCCTAAGTCATTACTGTGTTTTGATGAGTAGCATTTAGAACAAAAAAAGTCTGCCTTCAAAATGGTCTTGCTCAATCATTCTGCAGCAAGGTGGGCGCTTAGTCATTCATGTAATAGTATATGATAGTTGATAGTTTTGATAGATACTGCTCACATGGGTGTAGGGTATTGAATGCAAGGGAAGCACCTAGAAAAAGAGAGCCTGGAAGCTCCTTCATGACCCCTCTGGTTCTGTACAGCCGTGTACAACAGACAGTAATGAGCAACTGGGACACACTGCAGAGCGATGGTCTCACGGGCTGTGGCTGTGCGCGTGGGGAGCTGAGCAGCAAACCAAGTTGTAGACGCTTCACTTTCTTTTTGCATTCTAGGTCAGTAGGCAGATTTTTAGTGATGTTTGTGATGTTCTCTGCAATGTTGTGAATGGTTCTCTGGTGGACTCGAAAGGTAAAGAAGCAAGAACTTCACAAGTTAAAGCTTTTGGAGTCTCATCTTTCAGAAATTTGAAAGGTCTGGCTTCACAAAAGGTTTTAATCTATCCTGTTAATTGTGGAAAATCTAGAAAGTGATCTGAGGGTATAGGATCATAAGTATATGTAGCGTAGTATATGTGTAGTGTAGCTCTTAGAACTCAGCTAGGTAGTCATGGAGGAGGAGGAAGTCTGTTTTTTTCCATAGCAAGGAGCTTACTTGTGAAAAGCCTCACACAATCTCCGGGAGAAGATAAAGAGCAACAATTGGAGGGCAGAATGATCCATCACAGATACGTCACTTATCCCTTCATCAAAGAAAAACAGATGGCTGACAAAGGACTCGAATTACGTCCATAGACCTCCTTACCAGAGGAAAACAGATAGTTAACAAGGACATACAAGACCCTCACATTAAGGATCTACGCAAGTGCGAAGGACTGATAAGCTAATTAGCATGTGAAGCAAGAGTAGGCGGGTTTAGGTAATAATTATGTATAGGCGTTAATAGAATATTCATTGTTTTACTGTATAAATGTGGGGTCGGTTCGCTACATTGGGGTGCACGCTTTTGTGGCGGAGCGATCCCCCAAGCACCTGCGTGCAGTAAAAGTACCTACTTCATAACTTCCCAGTTATAGAGTCTATTTCCGTACATCAAAAGGAGGTGTGGATTTATTATAAATAATTCTTTTATGTCATTGATACAACATGCTGCTTGCTATTAAAAGATGTGTTAAAACTTGTCTCAGCAGGGAAGAATTTGTACACCCAGTTTATCAGCATGTATGCATACTTTGACTGCTTCCGATATCTGAATCAATGAGCAGGGCCAAACAGCACTACTGTTTCCTAATATTTTTTTTTTTAAATTTTTTTGTCTACAGTAGTTATTCCACTGAAGTGTATTTATTCCCCAAATTACTCTGACATGAGTTTCTAATCTAGAATGACAAGTACGTGCTCCTCTCTCAAAGGCTGGTTAAAGTTGTGTCATTGCTCAACCTTGAAAATGAAGCAGCATTCCTCAGCTGGCAAAAAGAAGATTTCACGCTTGTTTCTAACACTAAATCATCCTCAGGCATTGCACCTTAAAATCAAAACCTATTGGGCATGTACAAGATTTTAGATTCTGTTTATAGGAATCTAGCAGCTGTTAGATTTTTTCAGTCTCCAGGGTACCTTTGCAGGTAGCAAGGTAAAGAAGGCACTAGAAAAATATGTGCTTATATATGAAATCTAATTTGTTTTTCTCCTGTTAATAGGAATGCCTACAAAATCTTGTGCAACGAAATAGGGATTTTCAATGCAGTAGAAATGAAAAGATTGTTACTTGATTGTAATGATCTGTACATAATGCTCCTCCTAATCTTTGACCAATTCAGCTATCCAAACTCCCCAAATGCTTATCAGAGTCCTAAGAGAGTGCATAAGCTGTTATTTTTAATAATTCATGCATAGCAATACTTTATATATCAGCAAAATATTTTTCCACTTGTGGGACTCGAGGGAATGGAGTTTGCTTTGCAGTAGAGGATGCTCCATGGTTTACCTGGTGTTCTGCCACTACTCCTGATAGCTTTGATCTCATGGCTGAAATCGGTGGGCTGAATTCATCCTCCAGAAGTTCTAGATTGAGGTTTGTGGGCATGTTGGCTTTGTCTTTTTTTTTTTTTTTTTTTCTTTGGATGTGGCCTTTGGACAGTGTTCTGCTATTTTGAACTCACCTATAAAAATTAAAGTTTGGGGGCAAGTGAGTGGTGTAAGTGAAAGAAGAGTCATGTCATGAAGCAGTTGAACTGGGAATCTGAGTGCACGGTATGCAGCCTCTAGATTACTGATGCTGGTGGAAGAGTTTTGGCATCAGTTGAGAAAACGTGAAAAGAAATATGCAGGCACTGGGCATCTTGCAGAGGAAGGTCCTCCACCTGACCATTTAAATTTGCTCTTTCAGTTTGAAATGGGCAGCGTTAGATGCTTATATCCCAATTAGGTTGGAATGCTGAATTGATCTTTATAAGATTCAAGGCAGCTAAGCGTGAAGCACTGTAGCAATGCAAAGATCACACTACTAAAATTGCCTTTTGAGGAGGAGAGTAGTAGTGTGTCTGACCTGCCTGCCTGGCTTGCCTTGCAGCGGGGTGGAGAAGAGGGGTAGTGAGGAGTAGTACATGGTGACAGTTTCTTGGGTGTAGCTGAGCTGTGTTCAGCGATGTGCGGCTCATCAGGTAACAGTGGCACCCAGTCAGGTACTGTGCTTGCTTTGAGGTCAGAGAGATGGCTTGGAGAAGTCTGAGGGGAAGTAATAAGGATTTTGCAGTCTATACAGTCCAGTTAATTGTGTCTGTATCATTACTCTTCTGCCTTCAGTTTTAACAACAAAACAAGGGTATGCTGTGTTACCAGCCTAATGAGTGTAAGTAACTTTGCATGTTAAGAGACTGAAGTGAAAACCGTCCAGTGTTATCAGAGTAATGTGACATGTTCAGTATCTTCCACAGGAAAATAAGATGGGGGCATCAAAATCTGTGTCTTGTTTCTATTCATTCACAGTACATCTCTTTCCTTGAACTTGCCTATTTGAGGTGTAAGATTTGTTCTGTGTGTGCTTTCATGTTTAGTATTTACAGAAGATTCAGCAAATTTACAGAACTTCAGTGATGTTTTAACTTGTATAACTGTAAGCTAAGACAGCATCAGGAAATGGTGGTAGAGTCAGGAGGTGCTTTTAACATTAGATGATGATGTTATAGCTATGGCAGTTGTCCTTCTGGATTTCACTGGACTTGTGGGTTTTTTTTCTTCCCTCTAAATTAATTTTTATTTTGGTCTCACTGTCCACCAGTCAGAAGTATTTTCTTTAGACAAAAAGAGCTGTCAACCTCAGACTCTGTTATAAAGTTAGGCCAGCCATGCTGAGAGGCATTTGGGGGTCTTGGTTAACAGCAAGTTAAACAGGAACCAGCAGTGTGCCCAGGCAGCCAGGAGGGCCAACCGTATCCTGGGGGGCATCAAGCCCCTGGCATGGCCAGCCAGGCCTGGGAGGGGATTGTCCCGCTCTACGCTGCGCTGGTGCAGCCTCACCTCGAGTACTGTGTGCAGTTTTGGGTGCCGCAGTACAAGAGGGACACAAAGCTATTGGAGAGTTTCCAACGGAGTGCAACTGGGATGGTGAAGGGTCTGGAGGGGAAGTCTTACGGGGGAGGGCTGAAGTCCCTTGGTTTGTTCAGTCTGGAGAAAAGGAGGCTGAGGGCAGAGCTCATCGTGGTCTATGGCTTCCTGACAAGGAGGAGCAAAGGGGCAGGCGCCAATCCCCTCATTTTAGTGACCAGTGATAGGGCAGGTTCAGATTAGATATTAGAAAAAATTTCTCTACTGAAAGAGTTGTTGGGGCCTGGAACAGGCTGCCCAGGAAGGGGGTTGAGCCACTCTCCCTGGATGTGTTTAAGAAAAGGTTAGATGAGGTACTTAGGGATTTGGTTTAGCATAGGATGGGAACGATTGGACTTGATGATCTTAAAGGTCTTTTCTAACCTTGTGATTCTGTGTGACCTGAGGGAANGATGATCTTAAAGGTCTTTTCTAACCTTGTGATTCTGTGTGACCTGAGGGAACAGCACGAAGCTGCAACAGGGGAGGTTTAGGCTGGATGTTAGGAAGAGGTTCTTTACTGAGAGGGTGGTCAGGCACTGGAACAGGCTCCCTAGGGAAGTGGTCACAGCACCGAGCTTATCTTCAAGAAGCATCTGGATGATGCCCTCAGTGCTACATTCTGCCTCAGCTGGCCCTGTGTGGAGCCAGGAGTTGGACTTGCTGATCCTTGTGGGTCCTTTCCAACTCAGGATATTCTGTGTTTCTATGAACTGCAGGCTCACAGCAAGGTCTTGCTTAAGACACCAAATGATACTTGCTTAAAACAAGACTCAAGACAGATAATAGATTAGCTAGCTGTGTTGCACAGCTCTAATTATGATGTTATCTACAAAATCAAACTCCTCAGAGCTATAGCTGCATGAAAAAAAACTCCAAACATTTGATACATTTGATATCTTTACTGTTGATCCAAAGAGTCTCCAGAGGTCCTGAGTCACTAGTTGTGTAAGTGTTTGCTAGTTGTGTAAGAAGGATAAAACAAAGACCAAAAAGCTCTATTTGTATTTAGAAATGATTTTGTTTTTTTTCTTTTTTTTCTCTAAATAGGAATGAACATCTGCACAGATGCTCTCAGTGCAAGGTTGCTAAATACTGTGGTAAATCTTGTCAGGTAAGATGAAAAATAACAGCTCTAATGGGTTGAGGAAAGCAGGCTTTTCAATACTGCACGTACAGGGTCTCCATGCATTTTATGCATTGTCATAGCTCCACACAAGAAGTTCTTATTTGTAGTTCTGGACAAAGTGTGTAAACATGCTGTCTTGTTTTATTTGAATATTTTTATAGTTACAAATAATTAGTGTGATAGACAAAACTGAGTTGAAATGTGTGGTGTTTGGCTGTGCTTGGTTAGAGGGGGAGGAATAATTCTCCAGCTTTACTGACATTAGACTGAAGGTTCTTGAAGTAAATCAATTTTAATTTCAAGAGTAATTTTTAACATGGAAAAGTATGTATTTCAGTTTTTTAAATGATTCCTCTTAGCTTGCATTTTGATTCCTGTTTGGTTTTCTAAATAGAGAAAAAGAGAAAAACAACTAATGGCCACCGTGGATTTAACTTTTAAGTCCTTGATATTCCATCATGTACTTCTATAAACAGTCTGCCAGAGTATAATTTGCAGTGTTCTCAACATACCAGAACCCCCTGCTTTTTAGGATTAAAACATATGAAGGGGGAATGGAGGAAGATATGTCATTTTGATTCATTGTATGGCAAATGCGTGCAGTGTACATTAGGTGCTTACTGTAGCATCAGTAATAATGCCACAGGTAGATTTATTGTGGGAGATCATAAGGAAAATATGACTGTGAAGAATATAAAAGACCAGAGTATTTGCAAGGGAAGTTTCAAACAAATATCTGCCAGGAAAGTCATCAGTAAAGCTTCTGTTGGCAAATCTCTAATGTGAAATGAGACTGTGCTGGCAAATCTGCAAGGTGTAATGCAATACTCTGTTCCAGCTTAGGTGTAGCAGCAGCACAGGTAGAAGATGTTGTCCAGTGAAACCCAGTGATGCACTGGTATATTTGAGATGCTGATTTGGGAGGGCAGACTCTCAGCCTGCCACCAGTAAATAGCCATATTTCCTAAGCCATGTGGGTTCTGAGCCTTTTCACTTGGATAAAGCCTGAGGAATTTTATTTGGAATACACTGAGTTTTAACAAGAGACAATGATTTGGGAGGAGATAAAAGGAGGGGTATTTGTACTGTTTCTGAGTTACTAAGTGTAGTGAAGCCCAGAGGAGGGAGGGCTGGGTGCTGCCCTGCACTGTTTATTCATCTTTCTTTGCCTCCTTCTGATAGTGTTCATTTCTAACAGGGGGAAAAAAAATCTGTTGCAAACCCAGAACTTTCCTGGTGGGAAAGGAGAAGGGTCTAACCAGGTGGCTGTAGCTGTGCACTGTGGGATTTATACCTATGCAGGATATGGGATATAAACACCTTGACTGAAAGCCAGGATACACAGAGTTAAGAAAACCTTCCACAGAGAACTGGGGGGCACTAATTTAA
Organism: Zapornia atra; assembly: GCA_013400835.1. NCBI lineage: Eukaryota > Metazoa > Chordata > Aves > Gruiformes > Rallidae > Zapornia > Zapornia atra. The sequence continues at coordinate 62,044 of VZTU01019142.1, forward strand.
GCCCTCCAATAAGTATTGCTAGAGACTGACTGTAAAAGTAGGTCACTCCAGGGTCACAATTCTTTGCAGTTTCATACTGTGTTCTGTAGTTTGTAACCTTGTTGTATTGGTAAGAAGAAGAAATATTGTTGAATTTCATTATACTTAATGCATTTGGAACCTTTCCTCCTCTCCCTGGCCAGTTGGGAGGAAGTGAGTGGCAGTCCCCTTTCCAGTGCTTCTTCTGCAGAAGAGTCAGACTTAATTCCTTTTTGGCTACAGTTTCAGCCAAAGTGCTGTTTTGCAGGAGGTGTGTGTTTGAACTGTCCTTCTTGTGGGAACACACCTCAACGATAAGTGGCATATGATGCTGCTAGGTGGTACAGTGTATTTCATCTCATTAGGGCTTTATTGGTTGGGTAAGCTATTAATCATTTTGATGTCACTTCTAGCATGTTTAAAATTCTATGCAACATTTATGTAGTGAAAAAAATTGACAGATAAAGGCTTACTCCAAAGAAGAATTTTAGTTTAAGTGGGATAAAAATGCCAATATAATTGTATTACGCAGAATGATGTCTAGACATTTACAAGCATGACCTTGTTTCTTCTAGACAAGAATAATGCTATTCAGCACTAGATACTTAACTTTTATTTGTCAGACAGCATGTGACACTAACTGTATTCGGATTAATGCCTTCTTGGTGTCATTTTTTTCCCCTTGTAGGGTTGTGGGTAAAGGAAATTAAATCACAAATCTCCCATGTATCTGAAAGAAAGAAAAAGTCCGATTTATTTATTATGCATAAGCCAAAAGGGGTGGGGGGAACAACATGAACAAAACAGAATAAATGCTACTGGGGCTGAAACCTAGTTACCTGAAACAATTCCCCCATGTTAATGCAGCTTAAGAAAAAAATAGTGATAGCCTTTGTGATCTTTATAACTAGCATGTCAGCATCCACAGGTGTGATGTGCACTTGCACATATTGCTGCCATTCCCTCTCTTTATTTTATTGCTGAACATGTAATTTCTTTGTATCAGACATTTTATCATTTTCTGTGTGGCAGTTTCCTCACAGAAGCTGTTTTTCTGAGTTAGGGTTTTTTTTTTTTCCTTACTGCATATCTATGAGAAAATGTCACCTTCATAAGCCCTTGGTTATTCTGAGTTCTTGTCATTGTAGCAATTATTTGTCATATCCTGTTTTTTCAGTTTGCTTTTTAAAACTATTTGAAACAGCTGGGTGGCTTCAAACATATACTGTGAATGTATAAATAAAATGTGGAAATATGCAGCATGTTAATGAAATGGACTTGGAGGTTTTGTAAATTATAAACAGAATTTTCATCTTGTAAATACAGAAGGAAAAAAAGAAGGTAATCAGAAATTGGTTTGGGGGATATTCTGGTTCTGGCCAGGTCAGAGGTAACCTCCCCGAGCAGCCAGCACAGGTGAGCTGAGTTATCCTGGGCTGTTTTCCACTCCACCTGACATCACTCTCCCAAGGAGGGAGAAAAAGAAAAAGAAGTATTTCTATGTGTAGTAGCTATCCCTCATCTTGTCTCCTCTCTGCTGTGGAAGTGTTGGTCTTTTTCTGCTACTCTAAGTCCTCCGTGAAACAAAAATTGCAGGTATATGCAACTAAAATATTTTTGGTTCTGTTTCATATTATGGTAAACTTTGGTTATAGCAACCATTCCTGGTGTGAACTGTGACAATGTTATCAGACACCAGTACTCAAGGAAGGTGCCCTTACAGGTACTTTGGAGCTGACTTTTGGGTCTGCAGCTGTTCCTCCCAGCCTGGCTCAATGGCTGCGATGCTGTTGGGGTTCTGGACTCCCTGGTCCATCCCATGGTGAGGCTGAGCATGTTTGGTTTTGTGCATATATAAACATAGATAGCTATATGTGTGTGTATATGTGTTAAAAATGGGATATATATTATGTAAAATAACGTGCAGGGTTTTTTCCTTTCTCTTCTTTTTTAAAAAATTCTAACAGAAAGAAGCTTGGCTGGACCACAAGCAGGAATGCAGGTGTCTTAAGAGCATCAAGCCTAATTTTCCTCCAGACTCAGTCAGGCTTGCTGGCAGAATTGTTTTTAAACTAGTAAGTGACATTCTTTTAGATTTATTCAGTGTAGCAGATTCAGATAAATACTTTTTCACTCTACATTTTTAATGTAATTAAGAGCTAGAAAGCTGAAGTGACTGGGATTGCTGAACAAAATTGGACTGCATATTGCATTACAAGATTACTGATTAATGTGCAGAAATGCTGAAAGGATCAAGAGATATTAAAATGGACATAATTAAGCTCAAGGGACCTGTTTATCGATGTTCTCTTTCTATGACTGTGTGGTAGAATTCTAAACTTCTTTCTGCCTAGAAGGAAAACTCAGAGGGACACTGTTTTCCTTTCTTTGATGCTACTGAAGTTACTGGTGCTCTTCCATTAACTTTACTAGGAACCTCATTCAGTCTTATTTGGATGAGCTGTAAGGGCAGAAACACTGTTATCCAACCTTTCCTTTTGAGGGCACAATGCCATCATTTCAGTGTTGGGTTCTTTTAATCTCAATTACTTTTTAAAAAAATTTTTTTTCTAAACTCTTGTAAGTCCTGGATGCTTGACATTCCTATGCTTTTATTAAATTTTCTGTTAGGTTATACAGCTCATGACTCTGTGGGATTGTAAATCAAAAAGAATTTGCCTGTTTTTTTGCTGACCCTGCCATGATTGTGTCTGTCTTGAATAAAAACATGTGCATTTGTTGTGGTTGGAGGTGATAAAATGTGATTTAATGTCTTAATTTACACATTGTTGGGAAGAGTCTGTGCATGATTGTTTTTAAAGGGCAAATAGATACCTAGCTCTACTGTGCATTAATTATATTCACATGAAATATGAGACTGCTAACCTCATACATTGCTTTCAATTATAATGTGAAGGGTCAAAGTAAATTACTAAGGGTAACTTCTGAAGTAAAAAAAAAAAAAAGTAGAAAGTGTTATAATGCCAAGAAAAATTTAGTATTTTAATGATAGTTTACAGAAAGTATGGAATGAGCAGATTTATGTTGATGCTGTTAGCCTTACCTAATCATCTCTACAGGCATATCACATCAAATAATCAATCTTGTAGAGTGCTTTCAAGATAAAGTGTGCTATGTAAGTGTTAATTATCTGTTTTTCTCTACAGCTTAGACAATCAGCATGGGTTTCTGAGACACTCTACTCTTTTTCCGATCTTCAGTCAAGTAAGTAATTGCCAAGCATATTGCAGGAAATACTTCCAAGTTCTACTTTATAGAATGGTCTGCTCTGTAGAAAACCAGAATCAAAGACAAAACCTGCTAAAACCTCTGTGGGGAAGAATAGTTTGTTCAAATACCTTTAATACCAAAGAGCTTTAATAACAGTTCCTATGTACTCTTCTTAACTCCAAAGCGCAAGGAGTTCAGGACTCCTAGATGTTAGCCAAAGTTGAGACTTTACAGAACACAGTACAAATGGCCTGTGATACTTGGGTAATCTTCTGCGAAGATTTTGGTTAACTCTTTCCTTTTGCTGCTTTCACAGTTTCCTTGCTAGAGTGAAGAGATGGCTTCTATGGTTTTGCAGTTAATATAGGCCAAAGGAGTGGTTTGGGGTGGTGTGACAGCTTCTGGTAGCTGTGATGCTTTTTACTGCCGCTGTATCCTCAAAAAGCTACTGTGATTTCATAACACTTTTCTCAATTACCACACAATTTAGAGATTAAGTTGATTTACTTTCCTTGGGTGCTTGTTAGAATCTATAGGAAAGTCAGAAAAGCACTTTCAGAGGCCGAAGTATTTAGGGGAAACGTTTTCACTGGAGGTGATTGCATGAACTAGAAATACAGGCTGTGATCTGGAGCAAAAAATTTCTGAGGAAACATCTGTAGAATAGAAGATAGTGTTTAAACACTAATCAGAAATAAGAGAATTCTAATTGATACTCCTCTTTCATTTTTCTTTTAAAAAATAAAATCAAGAAGAGCAGCAAAATAAATTTGTGGAGGCATCTAGTTCTTTACAAAGTTCTTTTCCCAGCTCCACAGTTCCTTCAAATTAATTGTGTACCTTTAAACTCAGATTAATTTGTTAGTTGCCATTTAATATAAAACAATTCCACACTTAAGTGGTTCTACAGGCTCACTATCAGGATCATTCAGAAATCAGCTTTGCTTTCACCTCCCAAGATTCAGTAGGGTTCGCTGCTGCAGTGTGGGCAGACTATTTGCTACTTTACTTGGATCAGTATCAGAGCTGCATAATTAAATCCCCATGATTGTTTAGAAAACTTTTCACAGGCTTTTTATAGCGTTTTCTCTCCCACGCCAGGGTTCTTCTACAAGTGAAAAAAAGTTTCTTAAAACCACAAAATGAAAACATTCACAAATTTTCTTTCACTTTGCTTTTGGCCTTGGCTTCTTGATATGTTGTGAAAACCAGTCCTTGATCATTTGCCATTAAAGATCCCATGGGACTTTTTGCTGGGATCATTAGCTCTGATGTCCTGGACAAATTCCAATGTGGAGAAATGCATTCTGCACCTGTATCTGTCAATGTTTCCTGAAGTTCCACTTGGATTTGTTATTGTTCACATCTGTCCTAAGCTGCTGTGTCCATCTATGCCATGCTGCTTATGCAATCCCTCTTCTCCATTTTAGAGGTGTTATATTTGCTTATAGTGAAGCAAATCATGCCTTCCTCTCTTTGTCATAAGACATGTTGCAATGTACATCAAGTAGATTAAGATTAATGACATGATGTCTTGAAAAATTACATTTGAAGGAAAAAGCTTCTTTAGTTTCAAAGGAAGAAGAAATGCAATGGTATGTTTATGATTTTTAATTATTTTTTTTAAACTTGTTTCCCAGTCATGTAAAAGTTTGCTGCTTTACTTGAAGACACAGTCCTCAGATAGGATACTCATCTATACCAGAGATTTCTATGCATTGTGATCACACATGCCTGAGTTTTTAAAAAGTACACTTGCTTAGGCTTGGGAGATTGCTCTCAAATGTCCACACTGTAAAGATGCACATGGGTAGCACTATGGATAGATATAAAAAGGTAAATACTTTGGTTAAACAGGCTTGATCGCAGGTGTGGAGGGACATAGCTGAGCATTCTTAGAACTAGTTGGTTTGAATTTTGTGAGGAGCTCAATCTGACAGCTCTAGGAGAGCATGTCTTTCCTTCCTATCCCTAGTAGGGATAGACCACTGTTAAGATTCCTCTGGAGTCATTGCTTGCTCAGCCCATTGCAGTCACCCCAGGCATAGCTTGTAGGTGGCATTTCAGCAGCAACAACTGGCCATTGGAACGGGAGCAGATCTTGGAAAGTGTTACTCTACACCGAAATGGAAGCAATATACCACAGATAATACAGATGCTTCTTGACCTCTGTACGTAGCATGAAAACAGAATCAGAGAGTTTGCAAATAAGGAAACCCATACCAGACTGGAACCATATTGTAGGTCATTCCGCTGGAATACTCCTGTCTGGTAGCTAATCCTGGGTACTGGCTATTTTAGTCAGCCAGCATTTGGTGCTCTGCCAGAATAGTTCATAGGAGATGATTAAGGCAGCTTACTTGTGTGGTGTGTGTGAAACAGAAACTCCGTGATAGTGAATTTCCAACCTGCAAAATAGCCAGTACCTTCAAGCAGAGGGATGGTGTGTGGGATAGGGTGCAAAGCCCCAAGTATTGTATGCACCAGACAGCTGTTTAAACCAAACTCAGTGACGTCTGCATTGTTTGTATCCTCTTAAAGTGAGCGACTGGGAGTTAGAGGAACACAGATCTTGAATTGTCCTTCCAGGAGGCAAACAAACTTGGATCCAAAGCAGAGGGAAGAACTTTTCCATTCCCACTAAGGATGGATGTTTAAAATAAAATAACAATTCACCATTATGAAGACATGAAATTGATTCACAGTGCATAATTTTTTGCCTTTTGTCACAGACTGGTGCTTGAATCTGTTAACCTTCACATTCCCCTTTTGGGACTTACTCATTTTGTGCCAACTGTCAGGAAAAAGAAAGTGTGAAGCAGGTAATCAGGCACTGAACTTACTAGGCCAGCTGAGTTTCATTTTCCATGTTATCAGTGACCTGATGTATGCATGATCACTTCATTAGAAAACAGGGCACCGTTTTTCCTTCTGCTTCAAGATTTCTATCCATAAAGCATGAATAATGGTGCTTTAGTATTTAAATTAGTATATTGATTTTTTTATTTATATAAATATTTATTCATATAACTATTCTGTAGTCAACTATTTGCTTAATATTCTTCTATATACATTCTGTTCACCAGCTGATATGTACAAAGCTACCTTTGTCTCTAAACCGCTTTTTGATCTACCAGCAAAAACTGTTTCTGACACCTCTGTGGAGAATACAGTATAAAAATAAGCACTGTTGCAAGGAGGAAGGTACTGCTGCATAAACTTTCAAGCACATTTTTGATGTTACAAACCCAGATGCCTAATTTTTGCATGTAATGGCGTACATCTGCTTTCACATCTGCTTTATCTGTTGACTTTTGATCTTTAACTCACCAATGTGTTCATATCACTTGGCAGTAGTAACCTGATAAACTATTCTGTGTGTTGATAGGTAGTTGTCACAAAAAATGACACATGTCCACCCTCTGTCAAAATTGCCCTCTGTCAAGATTAATTCTGGGAATGGAACTGTCTAGGCTGTGGCTGCTATCGGAGATTTTCAAACTGTTGGAGAAAGGTTCTGTTTATGACACGGTGTATTTTTTTTTCCTTTCCCCTTAAGATACTGAACAGTTAAGTGAAGAAATGAGAGATGGCCTCAGGCACCTTGCACAGACATTGCAACTGTATTTGAAAACAGAGATTCAGGATGCGTCGTGCTTGCCACCTGCAGTTGACTTTTTTCAGATCTTCGCAAAAGTAAGTGTTAAAATGTGATTGCTTGACAACTCATAAATTATCCTTTCCTTGTGTTCTTGATTTATTTTTGAGTGGGAGTTCAGTAGATACATCCAGAATGTGATATATGACAAAGTGAAAGCAAACTATTTATTTTTTTCTGTTCAGTCAGGATATAAGCTGAAGTATAGCTTGTATGTAATTGTAACGCTTCAAAATTAAAGCAGCAGCCAGAGGATAAATTTTCTTTCCCCTTTTAAAATTGTCATGTTAAATCTCTTGGGGGGGGGAAAGTTGCATTAAAAACCAAAAAAAAGTTCAAAAACAATTGAGTCAGCCAACCTAAGAAATTTTTTTACAGTGCTAAGGAGCACATAGCATCATTCTTTAGCCTAGGATTTTTCTGCAAAGTGCGGTATCTTATATTTGCAGATACACTCCTGTCCTGTTTTGTCATTTTAGTAGTATGTGCTAATGGGTGTTCCTGACAGTACTGTATCCCACAAACTGCTTTCTCGTGGACAATGTGAATTGTCTGCTCTAAAAGGCTACTTGAAATGATAATTTCCACAATCTGTAAAATGTTTATTAGGTTGCTAACTAAATATTTTTGGCTTTTGCTGCACATACTTTATTCCTTTCAATTCAGAAAACTTCATTTGAACAATGCTAGAAGTAGTACTTCATATGGAGAATACTTAGTTTTAATTTGATTTGTTTTGATTTCTCATTGTTGAATTCTACAACGAGATTTATCTCAGCTCACATGTTTTAATTTTTTTATTAAGTGTTGACTTCATTTGAAAAGCTCTGATGTTTTTCTTCCTGATATAAATAAAAGGAAGACCCTCTTTTAAAGAAATGAAAGTGCAATATATGATTCTTTTGCATTTCTAAAAATCTGTTTGCACAATTGTGGAAACCTCTTTTGCAGTGGACAGAGGAGTAGGAGTAATGTAAGCAACTATGTGTTTTTTCTATTGGTGATTAGACTGCTGTGAGGTAGAGTTGGAATTTTCCCTGAAAAAAACATGCAAGCTGCAATACACCCAAAGAGACTTGTAGATAAAAAGCTTATACACTACCTATTCTCCACTCAAACTGTTTTATTCTCCTGTGTTGGTGCACTGGTTTGGCCTGAACTTTTGTCAGATGCATTTCACATGAACTATCCATGCTGTGTTGTTATCTGGTTTAGAGAATTTATCCAGCTGATGATAAATCTGAGTATCAGACAATGATCACTGCCCAACCAGTTTGAACTGAGTTGCAGCTTGTAAGGAATTCTTTACAAACGTTGTTGTCTTCTATGTAGTAATAATCTTAAGACAGAGACTGGCTGTAGTGGATTTACAAGAGCAGTGTGATGATTGTTCAATGTATTGGAGCACTGGTGAAGAAAATAAGGAAGCTTTTAAAATCTTTTATGTGTGTGAATGCACAAGCATCTCCGCTTATGTGCACTCCTCTTCCCCCTTCCCTCCCACGTATTTTAGCAAGGTGATGGGAGTGAGCATCAAGAGCAGAATGAAAGTCAAGACTCCTCACCTCCATATCCTTTTAATGTGGAACGAGGAATGCTCCTGTTAATGACAACATTTTTTCCCACTATAGCTTTCCTGACAGAAAGATATTTTTAACTCAACATATTCTTTGTGTTGACTGTGAACTTGTCCCACCCCTATTCAATGTGCTGGAAAGTACCATGTTTTGAAGTTGTTGTTGCACTTTTTTTTTTTTTGCACCCTCCCCCCTCCCCCCTTTTTTCCCCCCCTTTTGTCTTCTGGAAATTCAGAGGCTCTCAGATTAGCAAAGGAGGCTTTATTTCCTTCTTTTTTCATGTCTGAGTCTGTATGACAGTCCAGCCTAGGAAAATTGGAAGTGAATGATGTAGACCTGCCCTGGATACATATGCTTCATATCAGAAATAATAAAAATAATTGACAGAAGGGTCAGAAGAATCTGATTGCACAGGTGAGCTGGTTGGGAGAAAGGAGTCGTTGACTGAATATACCCATATGCTTTATATATGAGTAAAATTAGTATCTCATTTGGAGTTCTTGTCAAGCACAATGCTTTTTGAAAAGCTTTACTGTCACTCTAATTTTCCTTGTGGTAGTTTATAGCCTTCCTGATTTGGTTGTCAGATGAGTGTCTTATGAAGTATGGCATTATATTAAAGTATCACTCTAATATGCCCCCATCCCTTGTGAGATAGCAGCATGTGTTTTCTGCCACTCCCATTGAATGTTTTTGGAAGATAAGCTGAAGGTCAATGGAAAAAATACTGGCCTTTTTTTCCTTAAGCTGAATAGGGATGCTTATTCCCAGCAGGTAAAATTTAAGGCTTTGGAACTGTAAAGCCTGATAAAAGACTTATGTGGTCTCTTCTCTGTAGTGTAACTCTAAAAAAGACCAGCTGTGATGACTTTTCTGTGTGGTCATAGAAT